>BMAO01034199.1:0-22343 GCA_019973975.1 Trichonephila clavata
AGAGACTCTGCACTTTTTTTCTTTTTTATACATAATATCCTTCCCTTATCTCACGAGTAGTAGTAAACTGAGTACGATAACTTCAGACAAGATATGGTCAAGAAAAACACTTGAAACAGCAAGTGCCCAAAGTGTCCGTTATGTGTATGGAGGCAGAGCTTCAGCGTGTCTTGGAATGGATGAGTTCACGCGTCGCAGCAGCATGGTATCCACTCAAGTACAAGCACCGTGCATACCAGTACTTTTTGTGCAATCATAACATCTTTATATATGTTTTTTAAGATTGGTCACACAGACAAAATCTAGCGGATATAGAACTAGAGCCTCACGTCCAATTCAGTGACCAAAGTATGCCATATTCATCCTATCATGTATTGGAGCGCAAAAATTGACAACACTTGAAAAGAAAACACTTGAAACAGCAAGTGCCCAAAGTGTCCGTCATGCGTATCGAGGCAGAGCTTGAGTGTGTCTTGGAATGGATGAGTTCACGCGGCTGGCAGCGTGGTATCTACTCAATTACAAGTAACTATGTCTTTTTGTTCAGTCATAACATCTCGATACATGTTCTTTAAGATTGGTCACATGGGCAAAAATCTAGCAGCTATAGAACTAGAACCTCAACGTCCAATTCAGCAACCAAAGTATGCCATATTCATCGTATCATGTATAGGAGCACAAAAATGAGAAGGAGCCCCATCTAGAACCATCATGAATTACCGTTCTTTCATTCATCAAAATGTTTCATCCTTTACCTTATTTTTCTCATAAACTATGGTTCGTACAGTCGCAGTGTTTTGTGTATTTTTTGTGTATCACAACGAGGAATCTGGTTTGCAGAGTTTAGGCGCTATTTTTGAAACGACTGTATACATATACAAGGGTTGCCAAATGAAAAGTGGACATATGCTATTGTATCAGGTAATTTATTTATAGAAGTGCCACCAAACATGGATATAAAGTGAGGTATGAGGTGTAAACCGCATACAATGTGCAATAACGAAACTGTTTGTGTTAGAGGAAATAGATCAAAAGTAAATCGTGCTATTCATTGATGTGTCCATATCAGAACACTGCGTAGTAGTATGACTTCTGATAGAGGAGGATGAGTTGAATGTGGACATGTATCAGGGAATGGAGGCAGTCTACAATCAAAAAATTGGTGCAGAAGAGTTTTCGTGAAGGGTGGCAAATGATATCAGATCTCCATGGCAATGCCGGCCCAAACGTCTGCCGTGAAACCCATACAATCCAAAACAATTTCGTTGAAAAGTGTTGGAACACCCTCCGTTAGCCCAGATTTGTCTACCTGAAACCATTTACACCTTTTCCCACTTAATAGAGCATTACGTTTTCGTTCAGATGATGAAGTAAAGGAAGTTATACATGACTTCCTCAAGAATTAACCACGATCTTTCTACAGCTAAGGCACAGACATACTGTCGAAACGATGGGACCTGTGTTACAATGCCCAAGGTGATTTATTTTGATTTTTAATCAAGATATTCCTTTTATTCAACTTTTCTTCTTTTCAATTGAGCAACCCTTATATATTTATACATACACACATATAAATATATTAATTCATAATTTAAAAAAATATTGTTATTAGATACTAACTAGACATTCAATTACACTAACTTAAATTTTCCCCTTTCGTCTGAATTAAAAAAAAATACCTAAGCTAATGATGTAACATAACATAAAATTTCCAAACATTTCAACTATTCTACTCAAAATCCCACGCAAACCTAATTAACATTTCTTGGAATCAGTATCATTTGTAAAATCTTATTATCCGAAGTTGATATAATTTTTATTCATTAGTTGCAATTTTGCCATACAATCCGTGTTCATTAAAATAGAAATTCCCTCTCGTTGTTAAATTTAATTAAATTGAATGAAGTATGAATGACTCTAATTATATTTGAAAGTAGAAACCATAATAAATTTATTTTATACTTAAAATTCTACGAAATCAAAAAGAAAATATTCATTTTCAGACATGTAAACGTGCTTTAAATTAATGTTTGCGTTGGTTTGCTATCAGTCGGTTTTCTTTTCTATGCGTATTAAAAGGAAAAACAATTTGTATATATATATATATAAACAAACAGTCTCTTCTGACTGCTGCAGAATTTCGAAAATGATTTTTATGTTCTGACAATTAAATTAACTTTAGTTTCTAAATTTAACACAGAGATTGCAATTCAGGTTGACTGATTAAGAATGTAACTGTTGAATTGTTCTAATACTTATTTACTTGTGTAATTTAAACACATGCAAAACGATGTAAAGAATGTTCCATTTTTTAATTTTAAACTATCATACACTATACTTTTCTCTTTTCAAAGTTTCCTTTATTTATTTTGCAGTTACAAATGTAACTTTGTAGTACTGATTTAAAAATTGAAATTTAATACTGATTTAATAAGGTAGAGGTTTCCGTATGTACTATTTAAAATGTTTAGGAATGAATATGTATTTATATTAAAGTCACCCTAAATTCATCTATTTATATTAAAGCAAAACGAGTCTTTTGGCGATTCTTATTATTGGCTATTGCAATTTTATTCCTCTGTTAAGTGATGAGGATACACAAAGGAATTAGCACCTTTTTTCAAACTATTACTCCACGCCAACGAGAGGATTTTAAACAATGACAGATTTGCCGTGCATCAAATCCTTTACACCATGCTTGTCTAAAGTGCGGCCCAAACGCAAATATAAAAATATTTGAATTTACACATTTTTATTAAAAAAAATAAATGTATGCACAAAGTACGCAAATATGCTGCATTAATTTTCGATTTAACTGATGAGTATGAAAGAAGATTTCAAGATTTTCGAAAAAACGAAGAGTATTTCAATATATTTTCTATCCCATTTTCTCTAGAAATAAATAAGTTACTTTCAAATCTTCAAATGAAAAGCATTGAACTGAAAATGACATTCAACTGAAAGAAAAGTTTGGGAATGTTTCTATACTGGTGTTTTATAAAAATTACCTACACCGCGATAAATATTCTCATTTTCACACTCATGCTTTATTAATGTCTTAAGTTTTTGGCAGTACTTATATTTGTGAGCAGTTATTTTTCCAAGAAAAAAACATACGACAGACAAAAATAGGACAAAGATCACTGACAAACATATTGAAAATGCATTAAGAATTGCAACTTCGTCTATTGAACCCGATATCGATTTGCTTGTTCAAGACAAATGTAAATTTTTCATCTCATTAACTTCATTTTTTTCCATCTAAGGGGACATGGTACGATTTAAGCAAAAAATTTTAATTTAAGGATTTTCAAAAAAATTTTGGTTGCCTCTTATGCGTGTATACTATGTAAAACATATTTTGTGCTCAAAATTTCATAAAAAGCTAGGCATTTAATTTTTTAAGGAAAAAACTTTAAATTTGTGAAGTGATTTTAAAATGCTACTCCTCCTACAAAAATTTGCGTATACACATGAAATTTGATTTACAAGTACCTCAAACTATGCATAACAAAAGTTGGTATGGGTTTTGCGATAACATGATTGATATTTGTACAATACTTCTTTTTATGAAGGCATATTGAAAATTCCTTAAAAAATTTACAAATTCTGAGTTCAATTATTTTTTTAAAAGATAAGTGTTGCTTGGATTCAAAAATGCATACCAACTTTTGTTACATGTACTATTAGCAATAAGTAAAAAAAAATCAAAGCATTAAGCGCAGTAGAAAAAAAGCCTTAGTTAACAAACTAAGCCTTAGTTGAAGACAAACTAGTTGTTTTATCTTTCCGAGATAAGTAAGTTTAAAGTTTTGATTTGCCATAGGGATGTGAATAAAAACGCACGCAAAAGCTATTATAATTTCGTGTTTTTTTTAGTTTAGAGCTTTCAAATTTTGTCAGGTTATAGAAATGTATATAAAGAATAATTTAAGCTAAACAAGTAAAATTTGATTTTTTGACCGATTTTTGTCAATCGAATCGTATTGTGTCCCCTTAATGAAATCCAAATTAAATGAAACGAATTTTTTGCAAATTTAAAATTAATGCGAATCTATGTATGTATAATTGAAATTCAAAAAAAAATTATAATAAAAATAAGTTAATTTATTTTAATAAAACCACAAATAGTTAAAATTTTTATTTCAATTTGTTAAAAATAAATATTGTATATGCAGCCCAGAAAAAAGAAATATTTTTGCAATGCGGCCCACCAGCGGTCATAGTTTAGACACACATGCTTCTTTAGTAGAACTAGTGTTTGAATTCATGACATCCAGCTACGAGCTCTTGGCTAAGCTACAGTGGCCTTGAAATGTTTAGGTGCCCAAGTGTTATGATAGATTAAAATGTATTCAAGTATCGTTTTTAATACCACAATTTGTTATTGAAGGAAAAAATCATAAAGAATGCAGAATTAACTAAAACATAACATTAAACTTACCTTTCTCATTTCAAAATAAGTATTCATAATTAAGAGTACAAATTAAACTAGCTCTGATTATGCTGAAAATTTGTTTTAAAAAAACATTACCTGATTAATTGTACCAAATATTAATGTGGAAATTCTCAGGTACTTAAAGACGGTTTAAATATGGAACAAAATATTTCATGTCGCGATAATAAACATTGGAAGTGTTTAAAATTTACTTTCCTTCTCAGTTTAAGAGAATCAAATGAATTATATTAATAATAGAAAAATAGTTATAGTAAATATTTTATCTTAAACTCCAATTTTAAAAAATGCTAAGAAATTAGTTCCTATTTTTAAAAAAAAAATGGCAAAGTCTGGGAATCAAGGATATCTCATTCAAATAAAGGGAGCTTAACAAAGAAATTTTTTCCAACCATTAATAAGAGACTATCCCGCCATAATTTTTATACTAATTACAAAACAACCCAATTTCTAACTGGTCATGTTAACTTTAAAAGCTACTTGAACAAATTTAATTTAGTTCCATCATCTTCATATTATTGTAATATCGGTTGCGAGAAAAATGTAGAACATGTGCTCCTTCTGGGTTTCAAGTTTTTCAGAGAACGAAAGATCCTAAGACTGGCTTTCAAGGTACTAAATATTTGTTGGCCTCCGAATCTTCACCAATTTATTTCCACCAGAAGTGCTTTTAAGGGGTATCCGAATACGTTGAAAATTATCAAATTCGATCAAGCCAGATATTTTTGTTATTTTTTTTAATAGAACTATTTTTGGTTTTACAAAACATGCTTTATTTTGTTTCTACGCTACATAGATGCCAAGTTACAATCAATTTTATAAAGTTACGAATTCCGGAAGGGGGTCTTTGATCTACCAGATGTGGGAATTTAAATTACTCAAAATCTATCATGGCGAGACTGATAACTCAAAATGGTACAAATGTATTCCTATAAAACTTTTTTGAGTCTGACATTTATGTTATTTCCTAGAGAATGTGAATAAATGTAATGAATAAATAAATGTACTGAAAATAATTTTTATCCTATGAAAACTTTTTGAGTTATGGCTTGTTACTTAAAATATGGTCTCATAAAGAATGTCACATTTCTTAGAATGTTTACTTATTCAGTTCTAAAATTTTCAAATTTTAATAAAACATTAGCATTTTATATAGAACATTTTCTAGATAAATGTATTTAATTCGTGTTAATAATACTTTCTATTATAAGTTTATTACTTTTTTTCTCTAATTGCTTTAAAGATTTTCGAAAATATTGCTGAAATTTCACTTGTAATTTGGATTTTTGTAAAATTTAGGTAAATAATTTTAAATATTGTAAAAGTTAAATATCAGTATTTATTGGTCTTGAAACAACATTTATAATGTTTAAATATTATATTTTGTTGAAAAAGTACTCCGGACTTCAAAAGTACTGTGAGTTTGTTCTAAATATTTGTAATCCTTCATAATCTCAAAAGTTCCCCCCCCCCATCTTTCATCTGTCATGTGTGACTAATATATACTTCTATGAGCCCCGTGTGATACTTTGTGGTGCACCAGGATTTTATAACTGTTTTCAATAAAAAATAAATAAAGAATGAAAAATCTCTGTAAAAATGTACATTAATAACACCTTTCAGATTATTTGAAAATGACATAATATAAGCATTTTGAACATTAACAACAACAAAAAGTATTTTTTTACAGACCTAATAACAGAATTCATTTGAGTGCGGATGACATTCCAAAGCTACAAGGATGTTTTTCTAAGAACATGTAGCAAGTTTTGTTTGTTTTGCTTCTTAAAGAGACACATATTATATTCAACTAAACATTATGACAAAACAATCAAACACAGTACAAATGTCAAAACACTTTTCAAAATTGCCTATTAGGAAACATCGGGGAAGTAACTAAAGAGTATTCATATACAGACATACCTTTAAGTTTAATTACCTTTATAAAGGGCTAAATATACAAGAAAGCCTTTCCATTAAAGCTCAAAGAAACTAACTATTTAAAGAATTCGCCTTTTGTTTGTCCCTGTTTCAAGAGAGCAAATAGATGGTCTCTGGTTTGCAAAAGGCGATTCTGCTGTTCTTTAGAGGGAAACACTTCACTCAGGGGATCTGCTTATTGCATCGTCCGGTAAAGTTATTCTGAAGGTGACTTCAGAAGTGGAGGAGAAAATAATGAACTCATTATTTCCCCTTCCTTTTAGAAGCACGTGAAGGTTTCTTCTAATAAGCTTTCCCAATGCAGATGCATAATTAGAACTTTCGGCTTCTCTAGAAGACAAGGAAGAGAGGAGGTTTATTGGGAATCAAAAGGTTTCACTTTCATGAAGAAAGTTAAGAATTAACTTTGTTCAGTGATGTAGAAACTGTTTCAGTTCAGTACGTGGTTAACTTTCTATCAATGTGTTTTAGTTAACCTTTTAATATTATTATCAGCCGATACATATGATTATTCAATAGTTATATATTTTATTTTTAAATGTATGTAATCAATTGTTTGTGAAGATAATAAAGGACAAAGAAAGAAGTCATTTTGAAGTAAAATGTTCATTTTTAACGAGGTTTAGGACATTCCTGAAACTTGACCAACACATAATGCCATATAGCTTTCTCTTTATAACTGATATTTTCCAATCTACATGTATGATTGCGTATGCTATCGTGTTGGAATTTCCATTTCGGTATTCAAAATGTATATCGAAAGGAAATATACTCCTCCACTAACTAAGATAAACTATTAATTATTTTTCTAAGTACCAGTTTTCACAAAATTCAACATATTGTCTTAAAAATATTACTTGCAATAAAAAAACACTTTTGCAAATGTGTATGTCAATCTTCTTAATTGCTATAATAAATCTTCTTTAAAGAACTCTAACTTGACGTTTGCGTAATCACAGTTCCTGTTTCATGATTAATTTGTACATGTAGATTCTCTAAATGAATACCCAGTGGCTTTTTTACTGCAATTTTTCTCATATAATTGCATTTATTTTCCATGGGAAAGTCAGCACGGAAGCATTGACCAAAGATATGCATAAAACGCACCTTCGTGATAGCTGACAATTTTACAAAACACGCAGTGGTTATAAAGGTTATAAAGGAAAAACCTCTAGTGCCTTGCAAAGATTAAAAAAGACGTTGTAATTAAAATACATTAATTGTATGCATGTGAGAAATATTTGGGAAGAGGAGAAATCACGTGATAATAATAAAGGAAAACTACCTTTTACAGAGTGGGGCACATTTTTGGTATCTATTGTTTAACAGAACCCTAGAATTAGATAATGAATTATTGTAAAATACCAGTAATAAGTGCCTGAAAATAAAATCAGCAGTTCTTAGCAAACATTGATGTATAATCAAAATTTAATGATAGAAAATGAGTAAGATGTATTCATATGGTAATTAATTTTAATTATTTTACTTAATTGTTCCTTATGTAATGTGTCCTTTAAATTAGAAAGAATACAAAAGTTCAACCCCGAATTCACAGTTTGTATTGAGCCTCGATAGTCTTATATATATTATATGAGCTATTATTTTGCTTGGAAAGACTGCAATAATTTAAGGTAAGTGGGACGTGTGTGTCTGCGAGAAGGAAAAATGAACTTTTTTTGCACCAACTTTAATGGTTCTCGCTTACTTAAATTTAAAGCAACAGAAATAAAAAAATATACTTTTAATTATCTGAATATTTATGTAGTTGGTAATGTAAAAAAAATTATTTTAAATAACAAATAAGTCTGTAAGAGCAATAATTAATCAATAACTATTTTTTTATTTTCAAGCATGTTCTTACCTTTAGGTACACTTTGTATAACATCTACTGCATATATAGCTATAAAATTTCCCGGACTTTTTGTAAACATAATAATCTATAAAATGAACGAAATAAATTTTTAAAATATAAATTCATAAGAACTAAAAAGAAATTTAATTTAGTGCTTCAAATTTCCTTTAAATTTTATGCAGAAATTGTGCTATATCTGAAATTTCTGAATGTTTATTTGAAAACGAATTTATTCACTTTTTTAAAAATTTGTTAGTCTTGTATTATGCAAAATATCAGCACTATAGGTAAAGTAGGGTTTAAGGAAAGTGTACCGGAATCACCGAAAAATGCGTTTTGAGAAAATTGCAAATAAAGATATTTTCATCTATGATTTGTAAAACATATATTGTAATACAATATAAAATCATACCATTGTTGATTGGATTATTTTGCATCATTTCTCAGTTTTTAAATTCTAGATTCTTTAGAAGTCTTTTTAATTACCATTTCCCTACTTCATGAATATGTGCTATCCACGATTCACATCTTCTATTTAAAATACCAAAGTTTTATATCTATAAGTTTTAGTATTTTTACTTCACTTTGAACATCATCATCACAGGATATTACGAAATTACAAACACGTATTTTTATTGTTATAAAAATACACAAAAAATGTCTTTGATGAATTTGCGAAGTTAATTTGATGTCTAATTTAATTGGAACTCTTTTTTTAAAAACTATAACAAAAAATTCTTTTTTTGTATTCATACATATGAATATTTTTTTATTTTAATGTAAATCTGAAAGTAATAATCTTATAGAGTTATTCATGAGCAATCAAATGTTAAGGAAAAGCAGTTAGGAAAAACGTAATGTCTATTTTACAAGCTGTGTATTTAATTTAGAACAATCCTCCAAATCTACTTTGTACTATATCCACTTGATTTATAATTTAAAAACTAACTGAGTATTTATAAATACAAAAATAGACATAATTAACATTTCAAAAAACAAAATATTTTTTTTTCAAAATTTTGCAGCAAATCATTTAAATTTTCCGTAAAATATGTACAATTTTCAATAAATTTGAACATATAATATAGAAAAATTACATTATTTGAATAGAAAAATTAGTATTTTACAATACATATTGAATACACTACGGATTTTGAAGAAAGTGTACCTGAATCACAGTTACATCACATTTGCTTACAATTTTAAAATTCAATTATCTAGCGTATCTATTTAACTTAATCTAAACTTGGAATAAACGGAACTATTAAACTATTTATTCCACACCTTGGAAGAAATTAGTAAATTAATAAAGTTTTGAAATTATACAAATTAAAACTAATTTATGAAGCTGGAAATTACGAAAAAATGAGTGCTGTGAGATTGTAAGCGTAGCCCAATTAACGACTGAAGATATAATTGGTAAAAATTCTGTTTCTTCTAAAGCAATGGGATATTTATAATCTAAAAATACGAGCAATTTTAATTCATTTTATTTATGAATTAAATATTTAGTGCATAAAAATAGACTTAAAATGTAAAATTGGTAAATTAAAAAAAACATTGTAAAAAGTTCCCAGTTTAATCTTTCAATATTGTAAATGATAAAATTGTAACTCTGAAGTACACACAACTATTTTCTACTTTTTAAAAAGTAAAAAAATAATTTTGCTTACTTCAGAGTTACATTATTTACCCTCTTACAGTCAAATGAAGAATAATTTCGATAAGGAATTATATATCATCAGAAACTCCATATACCAAATGAACATAAGATTAATTTCTGCTCTAGAAATGAAAGCGCTTAATAAAATTTTTTATATTGTAACATATTTTACTGTCATAGAACTCTAAGATGACAGTAAAAATGTTTTTTTTCCCTTCTTATCAATTTTATGTTGTAAGAGGTATTATTGAAAGATTGTGCTTTATTTACAACAGAAAAAGTAACAATTTGGGACTTGCACACAACTAAAATAATCATACAAATTGTTGGGAATCAAAATAATTTATAAAATTGCTTCAAGCATTAAAAGTAATTTGAAATACGCCATGAAATAATCAAAATTTCTGGCAAAACTGTATGAACTATTACTATTTAAGGATGATCTTTTTTCCCCCCCATTTTTTCTAGTGTTACAAAGAAAAAAATTATTTAAATGAATTTAAGCGTTTTTTTCTTAATTTACGTTCTAACTAACTAAAACAATTACTTTCAAATCGATTGTTTTTTATTATTACAGTTCTTAATACGCAACCTATTTTTTTCATCAAGAACTATTTCAATGAAAGGGTTTCTTAACCCTTTTGCATGAAATCTTTCTTTACTTCATGCTTACCAATTTTAAAAAAAAAAAAAAAAAAAAAAAAAAAAAAGCAAATAGCATAAAACAATTTTTAGATTGCTAAGAGTATTTAATCTGATTTCATTCACAAGATTTTGTCAGAATAACCCCATATCATGTACACCACCATCGGGTCACTGCGTGCGTAAAACAAAGATGTGTGCTATGAATCACTCAACTCACCATGCAAAATGAGGGTATTCTAAAAATTTACAAGGATTAATGAAATGCATGTATTCTAATGGGCTCAGTTCATGACTGTCACACGAGAAAGAAAAACACGTGTTCTCCATTACATTCAAAACAGTTGTTAAACTAATTGTACTTACTTTTTTTTTGTAAAACCCAGACAAAATTTCAAATTTAATAAGTGGGAAAAGATATTTAAATGTTACAATTTTTTATGAAATTTTTAAAATATAGGAACATTTATTTTTAGCATGCCCGTTTAACCCTCCATTAGGCGTGCTCCAAGAAGTTTCAACCATAGGCGCGGGGCATCTCTCAGATGCATCAATTTATACTTGCGTTTGAAGATAATTTAATCATTTTATAAGTGAGATTTAAGGTATCCGACTACTTTGACTACTATAATTTTCTTAAAAAATGTAGATATGGAAACTTTTGTAGTATTTATATTTGTTTAAGAAAATTATACTAAAATTAAGAAGAGAAAAATAAATTATTATTACTAAAACGGGAAAAAATGGGTAAACATTTAGAAAAAAAATAACATGAATGTGAGCCATTCTGTTCCAAAAGTTTATAAAATTTTTTTAAAATTGTTTTCAATTCTGATGTGTTGCTATCTTATTCATTTTTGAAGTGACCTTCTTCATAAGAAAAATTTTGATTTTCCCCAAAACTAGATCCCTTTTTCTTAGTTATTGTATGAAATTGCAGTAATTATATTAACATAAGGGACTGCAATAATTTTGTAATAAAACAGTGATTGATAAATTTGCTGCTTAAAATATTTCTACTATTATGCAGAACATACACAAAAAATTTCACTTAATTATGTTCAAAACTTTTTTAGCAATCGTTGTCCCCGTTTGAGCTTTTTCGAAAAAACACATTTCGAGTAAAACGCGCTTTAAAGTATGATCTCTTACTTAAAGTAATATCATCTGCTTTAACTAAAACACTTGTAGTTATTGTTCTAGTGAACGGAAAATAATAAACGGTATTTTTTATAAAGCTAATAAGATGGTCTAGAAAATAAAATCATGAAAAATACTATTTTGTTCATAATTCTGAGATATTATGCCGAAAGAATAACTTCAAAACGTATGAACATGGTACACGTAGATTCCAGGTTCCTTCGTAAGAAGAGGGTTTGCGTTATAGGGTAAATGTATCTAAAAACTAAAAAAAATGCACCATGAAAGAGTAAGTGCGAGTTGTACGCACTATTTTGCAGTAATTACAAAAAACCTGAGCCCGTTTGTACTAAGTATTGTGAATTGTTATTTAAATTATTAATTTTACAAAATAATACGAACAAAATTATTAAGAAACTTAAAATGGATTATGTAAACATGAATGAAACTAATTCAAGTGTATATAATTACTGTGTTAATGTAACATACTTCTAGAATTTCAGGGTTTGCAAAAAATGTAAAAATGCCTCCTTTATTGTATTGCTGTCTTTATATTTGCTTGTTTCCTTTAAAAATCATTTGTTCGAAAAGGCAGCAATTTAATTTCTAATCTTAACATTGCATTAGAAAATGTTGAAAATTATTTAAAAAAGAGGTTTGCATTACAATAAAATATTATGTCGAAAAGCATTGTTGAAATGGAAATTTCTCTATAGCAAATATTTTTCAGTATTACCGATGTATAAAATTTGACATAATATTTTTGCATAGATACATCAATTCAGTGATGTACATGCGGAGAGTTTTTAAATCTCTAAGGGGCAATAAATCTTGACTAAATATACAAATTATTTTAATACCAGAAAAACCAATTTTTGTCACTTTTTAAATCCTGAAGTTGGCATGCCTTTAATATTTGACTCAATTCATTTTCAAATACATTTATTAGTAATTCATCATTAAAAGATTATTAACACCATTTTCTTCTTTTTTGTAAACTATATAGTTTTGTATATTTATATTAAATTATATGAAAATACTTTTTTTAATGTTATCTTGATCATAGCAACAAAAAAAATGTTCTTTACAAAATAAAAACTAATGTGATCCATTTTAATTTATGAAAATATATATAAAAGAGCTATGCATTATTAAACAGTAAAAAATACGCGTTTGATATCGAACGAAGATAATCAGAATTCTTCATTGACGTAACTAATTAGTACCACTCATTTAAACAAAGTGGTAAATGAAAAGATTTTTTTTTCTCAATGCCTTTATATTTCAAGAATTTATAACCAATTTAGTGACGAAAGTCACAAAATGTAATCATAAAATTTCACTTCTATGAAAAAAAAAAGAGCAAACAGTTTTAAAACTTTTAAGAGAAAATATATTTACAGAGAATAGAACAACGTTTATTAAAACTCGTCTGCTTGTCACAGAAAAAAAAATTATGGCTCACAAAAGAAAGCATCTGTGAGGAGGATAATCCCTCCTTCTTTTTCTTGCCACAAACTAATTGGTCTTTGAAGATTGATTGTGTGGTTAAGACAATATCTTTTCTTGTCAACAGTGAAGAAAACTTATATATAAAAACAACTTTTGCACTATCTAAAAATTAATATTTGTATAATGCAAAGAAAAAAATAAAACGCTGTATGCAATATCAAGAACATTACATAGAAAATCAGTAAAATTCTTAGAAGGATTTAAGCAAATAAATTAATAAGGTATGAAATTCTTTTTTTTATTTCAATTATTCATATTTTTTTTAGGATTAGGAATTATATGTTTATATTTTGGATGCAAATTTTTAAGTTTATATACCATTTAAAGGGCTTAATCTATATTTAAACACTGGATACTTAAATATAATTATTGTAGAGTTTTTTAAAATGACAAATATTAAAGATCTTGTAATATAACGCAATTGTAGCTTTTTTATTCCTCTGATAAGGGGTCTAAAATCTTATAACTAATATTGAAGGAATTTGAAAAAAATAATGGAAAATATGTTTATACATATATACATAAACTCTATATGAATAAAAAGCAGGCACCAAGAAGGCGTTGTCTGACAGAGACAAAAATGGGTGAGTATAAAAATTATAAACAAAATAGAAAATTATTTAATTTTCAAAAAAATTGAATTATTTATTTCAGAGTTACATAGTTACAAAGTAACCAGCTCAATAAGGTGTCGATCCACCTTTAGCGTGGATTCAAGTGGCTACACGACGTGGCATAGAGGGATAAATCATCCTCATGGTCTTCTTTGGTGTTTGTTGCCAAATTTTCTCCAATTTTCAAGCCAAGTCATCAACATTCCCTGGTATATGCAGTCTCTTTCTCATAATATCCCAGATATACTCGACTGCAGAGAGATCTGATGATCTGGCTCGCCAAAAAGTGTTTGACAAGCTGTAAGGCCGCTTATAACGACACTTGCCGTATGGGGTCTGGCATTATCTTGCTGAAAAATAAGGCCTGGAGATTGCAAATGGAACGGTAGCAAAACAATTCTAATAATGTTTTGACGTACCGCTGTGATGTATGTTTACCTCTAATGACGACCAAAGGGATCCAGCTGTCAAACGAAATGGCATCCCAGACCATAACCCCTGGTTAAGAGCATGTGTGGCTTGCAAAAGTAAAGGCAGGATCAGTATACTATCCTGGGAGTCTCCAGGCACATCTTCGATTATCATCAGGACATAGTTGAAAGCAAGATTCGTCTCTAAATACTATACGTCCACAGTCAGCATGGTTTCAGCCTGATTGAGTCAAGAAACAATGTAATCTGGCATGACAGTGTGCAGGCATGAGTGACAGTGTGCGTAGCGGTCGGTACGAACGAACTTTTGCTTTATGAGACGTCTGTGAATGACTATGATGGACATTCGTCCGATAGTTGGTAACGAGGAATCAGGTGCTGTGACAACTGATCTGAAAATAAATATGTCCTCCCGATCTGCTGTAACCCTAAGTCGACCGTTACTACCATGACGCTGAAATCTGCCCTCTCCGCCCATTCTTGCTAGCATCTTCTAATGGTCGTATCGCTTCATCCCATATGGCAATCAATTCTCCTATTTGTCCAACCTGCCTCTTTCAATTCAATGATACGACCTCTTTCAAACTCTGAAAGTTGCTCTAAATGAGCTCGAATACTGCAGTGAGGCATTTTTAGTTGTTTAAAGGTATCCCCTAAATCGTAATGAAACAGACATTTGACCATCAATTTGTTAATCACTTCTTAAAGACACCTGCTGAGTGCGCAGTTTCGATGCACTGTAGCCACTTCTATTCATTCATTATTCACCAAATTTTATTCATTTGCATGTTCAGTACAAATATCTTTGTATAAAAATTTCATTAGAATCGGGCAATTCCTTCTTGGTGAGTCATTTAGAGTATATATATATATATATATATATGTATAACGCGGAGTGTGTGTGTTTATGTGTAATAAAATGTATAAAATTTAAGATGGTTTTGTCCCTACAACACATTGAGGGATAATTAGTTCTTTTTGTTAAACCATTTACTGAAACATCATTTCATATCCATTAAAAAAATTACACTTTGACACATTTAAAAGTGACTTGATGAATCATCATTGCATCAGTCTCATCTATAAGAGTTTTTCAATAATGGAATCATGAAATTCCGTTCCTGGCAGGCATTGTTATAAATGTGGAGACCTCAATCTGCCTGAATTCCACCATAAATCTAAATAACAAGTTACTTATCTACAATACCGTGTTGCGTTCCATCCTAGTATATCCCATCCTAGATGAATCTAAGCGACAAATACTATCATTAGCATCTTACATACAGTTCCTATCTCTTAAAAGAATTGTAGAATGATTGTTAGAGATAATAGATTTAAGAAAAATCCGATATCTATTAAGCAAGAAATATTCCTGCCTTTAAAACAAAATTAAATATTTAGCTGTCAGATATTTTGATAACCTAGCTCACGCAGAAAAATAATATATATTGAACATACAAAATTTCATTCTTCACGATAAAATCAAATTCCAAGTAGAATTCACCTCGACTCTTATATAATCCCTCCTAACCTTCAATATTCTCTCTTCGAGGCAATACCGTGATCAACGAAATCACTTTGTTCCAGTTAACAAAGTTTAACTCTATAGAGCACCTCTCTCCCCAGCAGGACGACCTGCTGGGAAAATTGCACGCGAATAGCATTTTCAATTCCTAACTTTATTTTATAACTATTCAATACTGTTATTTATACTTTATGTTGAGCTTCCCTAAGCTGTGCCCATCCCCCTCAGTTATTATTTTATACCAAATTTATTCAGGAAAGCGAGTTCAAATTCATTTTACTCTTCTACAAAATTTAATATCAAGATTCCATCTCTCTAGTCTCATCCCCCCTCTCTTGCTACCTCTCACATCACTTTCAACAACCAATCATAAAGATTTTCATTGTCATCAAGTTAATTCAAAGAACTCAGACACTCATATTTACTAGCGGGATACGGGATTGGGGATCGTTCTGGGATCCGTCTTCCCGATAAAAAATATTGAACTCAAAGTTAACGTAAGAAATAATACTTTTGCACAAAGTTCTAATTCCGCGTTTGTTTGGGTTACTGCCTTAAGTTTTGTAGCTTTTTGAGTGCTAATTATTAAAATGGGAGCTAAAATAAACTGAATGTCTTATCAAATAATGGACTGCAACCACATAATGATGTCCAGACAACATATTTCATTCCACTGAAAAAGCTAGATATGACTATTCGTGTTTGTGCGAGCATGTGAATGTGTGTATTCACACAGAGCTATAGAATAAATTAAAATCATGCATCGAGATCGATAAAATTATATTTTATCCATATTATATTTATTTGAAATATTTTTAATGACAATATTAATTAGAAAATAATTTTACATCAATGGTTATAAGTAGCTTTCTATTTACAGCCTAACACGAGAACTTACAAAATTGTTAAATTTGGAAATGTCCTTTAGAGTAGACTAGTTGACGTACGCATAAGGTGGATTATTAACAGTAGTTCTAAAATGGTAGATATTGAAGACATAAAATGGTGTAATTAGGGAAATGAAATCCAATAATGTATCAATAATATATGAATTACTATTGATTAAACTATTCTAAAAATATAAAGAAAAAAGTTTATTCAATTAATATAATATTTATAGCCTCTACAATTAATTTACTTTCGCAATATTCATTGTTATAGGTCTACTCGGTTTTAAGAACCAATTATTATATTTTAATTAAATACATTTATTTACAAAAATTTTACTAATAAACTCTTTCTGTCAACAACTACTTGAATTTAAATTTAAATCTCAAACGTTAACGAGTTTTCGTTTCCTACCTAATGATTTTTTCTCTGCTTGAAGTGCTTGCAACGTGTTAATTAACACAATATGCTCTCACTTTAAATGAAGTAACCTCTTCTGATCAACAAAATGTTTTTGAATAGCACAAATCCATTTCTTTATTTGTTAATACTTCCTGCAGAACATTACAGTAGCCATTAAAATATCATTAGCGTTAGTTAACAAGGGATAATGATAATTACAGTCTAGTGCGTTTTCTTGGGATCATTGTAACTTTGAACAGCTCTTTTTGCAAACTACTTCAAATAAAAATGCCATCAAAAATAAGAACAATAAATTCGAAGATTTGGCGAGATAGTCATTATTAAGAGCCCTAGTTAGTATGCAAGATTGTAATTTAGCTTTTCAACTTAATTATCTCTTCGAAATAAAAAATAAAACTTCATTAACGATTGTGAAAAGATGGCGGAATTTCATGTGGAGTGTTATTGGCCACGATATTTATTTCAAAATAATTTAATTACAAGTCCATGTCGTAGATTTAGGTGGTGGGTCATATCAATTGTTAGGGAGCCGACATAATAAATTTTACAGTTTACTATATAAATTTTTCTTCCAGGTAATGCACACGAAAATTAGAATCATACGGAAGAAGTAGATGTAATTTATGTCAGTTCTTTTTATGCTTCCAGAAGAAATCTTTTAGAAGTATATATAGGTTGTAGAGTAAAAGAAAACTGATGGAAGAAAATAAATTATACTAATAAAAAATGAACGGTTAAAAATTAATTTATCATACAGATATAAGCAGCCAAATCAGACCAATGACACCCATCTGGTATAGTGGTTAGTGACGCTGACCGCAGTGCTGTAGGGCCTGGGTTTGAATCCCGAAGAAGGTAGGAATGTGTTTGTATTGTAATCCTTCATGTCTTCCTTTGTGATGTGTGTTTCATGCTTATTTTTTAAGCCCCATGTGAAATTTTGTGGTACACGGGGATTTATAAATGTTCTCAATAAAAAAAAATCAAACTAGCGTGAGTCAAGAAAATTTGTACCTTATTGTGAGTAATGATGAAGCACCATATGTTTATTGTAAGGGAAATTAAATACAAGCACTTTTTGAAAAAACAAATTGGTGGATTTTGCGCACTTAAACACTCTGTCTCTCATAAACATGGATTATTATTTCTTTTTACATTCCGGATAAAAAGAAAGATTAAAATACGTTTGTTTAAGGATTTTTAAATCTTAAAAATTACTCATGAAGAAAACTAAACAACAGGAAGTGCTACCTTGAGGTAATACTGAATAAAGTGGGAAACATATACCGTATTGCTGCACATGTTATAATAGATAAAAGTTTCTGAAGCAATTTTAAGGAATTCTGAACAATATATATATATATATATATATATATATATTTGAAAGAAATTTATAAAATATATTAAAAACAAAAAGCAGAAAATAAAGAACATAACAAGAAATAAGGTAATAAAAACATGAAGATCGATATATATATATATATAATATTTTGAAATCGCAGCTGGTCAGCTGTGAATAGTTGAATAACCAGTTTCAATTTGCGACAATTAGCATCTTCTAATTGTTTTATGTTACCAGTTCGTTAGCTCAGAGTGTAGAACACCGGCTACAATGCATACTGACGTTGTAAAATCAATTGTATGAATTTGACAGGTGTTTCAACAGCATGTGTCTACAGTGTACACAAAGGAGTCGGCAACCTTATAGCAGTGGTGTGCCAAACCGATCTACTAACGTGATTCAGCGTGCTACACAGTAGAACATTTTTGAAACAATTCGATTCCGGGACAATGCATGCAGAGTTAGAGAATAGATGTCAAAAATATAGATATTTATAGTTTTATTATATATTATGGGTATTCAAATGAAAGTGATTCGAGGTGCGTATCCATGAAATGCTTAGAACAGAAAGGAGACAGATACACAGATAGAAACAACAATATTTAATGAGTGAAATGCATATGCAAAGTTAGTTAAAAGATATCATTCGGGGCATTTAGACAGGCTTCCCATTGCTTTGGAAGGTTATGAATTCCTTCCGCAAAGAACGATGTCGGTTGATCATGAAAGCAGTTCAGAATAAAACTGATGACAACTTTAAACTTATTTGTGATGTTACGAATGGTTTGATGCCGATTTCCCTTGATTGCAGTATAAGTAGCCTGAGTCAGCTTTTGTCGCTTCTTTGTAAGAACTGACCAGGCTGCGGTAAATCACCTGTCGCCTGTCGACCGTTGCTAAACATTCTAGCCAACCTCGTCACTGTTGGTTTCCACACAGCTTTAGTCAATCTTGTCATCGTATACAGCAGCATTCTAAGATGAATATCCATCGACTTGCACACTTCCGGTGTTAAAAACATTACCACAGTTCATTGATTCATGTTGGACGCAGTTGCATCCATGCCAGCCACTTTTAAGTGTGCACCTCCTTACAGATACATTACAACAAATTAGCCTTTTGCCTTGCGTAGTATATGAACCTGCACTTTGGCGTTGTTTACATGCATTAAAGGTGTTTGCATGCGTACTTCGAAACACTTCCATTTGAACAATCTACATAATTTTACATTAATTAAAATGTTCTTAACATAAAAATAACATAAAGACATATTTCCTTTACAAACATTAAATTTTAAAATGTATGTATTTTTGAAAGATATATATTAAACTACAAAATTAAAATTTAAAAAGTATATAAGTATTTCCTTAATTTTAGTTAAATAAAGATATAAATAAAAGCCTTAATGCGAACGTAGTGTCTACTTTCATTCACAAAATCAGAGTTATATTTTATTACTTCAAATTTGACAAGAATTTGAGCATTCAGCTCTAAAACAATTTCTTTGAACTCAGACTATTCCTGTAGGAAAGAATTTTGCTGTTATGTGAGACCAAAGAAACTGGAATGCCGAGGTACATATAATTTTCTCTTCGACAATTCGATCTCACCAATGACATTCAGTAATTTACAAAGTAGCTGTAAGTTATTTTTTTATAGTTATCTTTCAGACATTTTTTTCATAATATCTTAAATTTCTATAATTCTTAAGATGTTTGTTAAGAAGGTCCATTACATATTTATCGACTTCCAAGTTTATTGTTTCAAGTTGAAGAATATATTGAAATAATTTTGTGCAACTACTATTTTAGTAACTGGTATATTTATCTAACTGGCAGACAACTTATCTTAATGTTTTTTATTAATCTGTTCTAAATATTTGAAACTGTATACATGCAATTAATACATTAAAACAATTTTATATTAGTAAGTAATGGAAGAAATATAAATTAAATATGCATACATATATAAGTACAACGATTCAATTGATTATATCCTATTTATTGCCTCTAAAACATTTAACTTCAAAATTATCACATCCAATAATTTTATTTCTAATAAAATTTAAATACGTTTAATGCACGAGCATTAGAAGGTGTCATATGAGTATTTTATGCATTTATAGCGAATGCCAAAAGCTGTTTCTCACAATTATATAGATAGTAAATATTTTGTTTTAAAAAAAGTGGACATATTTTTATAACCCTTACATTACACATCATGAACAATTAACATTTTAAGGACATATATTCTTCCCATTGTAGCTAACACGGTTAATTTTCTCATTTTTCCTCTTAATATTCAGTCCATTTAACAATTAATCGTTCCAAAATTGGAATCAATATCGTCTAGCTCACAAATGTTAACCTCAAGATCTTCAGACAGATTATAGGTATAGCCATTTGCAGCATATAGAAAACCCAAATACTTTCAATATTCTTTTAGTCCGTCGGTTAAAAAAAAGCTAACCGCATCGAAATTTTATTTTTTCTTCAAACTTTTCAGCTTTGAAAGCAAAGCAAGTTCTAGATCCTAACATGAACTTATTACTCTCAAAGGGTTGATAGTATGGTAATAACTGTACATCTAAGTTTCGTTTGAAAGAGCCTTTTAATATTTGTCTTTGTTCACTTTAAGAGACTAAATGCAATAATGAGTTTCTCAGGCACATTGGCACCAAGGGCGTATCAACTCTACAAGGGGTGCGAGAATATTGAAAAGTTGAAAACAAAAGATTATTTAAGATAATTATTAATTTAGGGAAGGTAAACAAACAAAACACATTCTTGCATAATAAAAAGAAATACAAACTTACACTGATATAATACACTTACAAATGAATCAGCACTGCATAATTAATATATAATTGATTTATAATGCTAAGTTAGAGCAAAGTTTAATAATTTTAATGATCCTTGACATTATAACAAAGCTATATCCAAAAACTAATGTTTATCTTGGTAATTTGTACGGTTTATAATTAATTCCTTAACTGCCGATTAAAAATTGCGTGATTCGCTCCCCAATGCCACTGTTATCAGTAGACACATATACTTGATACTGAGTGGGGAGGAATAAATAAACAATTCCTCTGAAATAAGTAAATTCTTCACAAACACTGTGAAGAAAAAACCTTTTACTACATGGGAATACTTTTATGGATAGCAGTTTTCAGAAATGTTCGTACTTCGGAAAGACGTATTTAATAGTCCGAGGCAATTGTCGCTTTGGTTAAGCGAGTCGTTTATATAAGTCGGTGGCACTTACGAGGTAAAAGTATTGAGTATTACTGAATTCAATGAATTGTTATTTTATGAATAGGGGGCGATGAAAATTATAATTGAATATTGGTTCGCGAATAGTTGAAAGTATGAGAAGCACTGCAATAATATTTAGTGCATACGAATTAAAACTTTTCTCATCCGAAAATGTACCACATTTTTTCCCATCCATCTATCTTTAATCTACTTAACACAGTTTATTTTCGCATTTTTATGTTCATCGTTTAAGTTGGGTTTTATACATTTAGATTTATTTTGTGAATTCAATTATTGAAATAAGAATTTCTCACTGGTTGCCTCAAAACATTTCCATCAAAATTACGGACTACTTTATCACCTTACATTTTTCATAGTATAGCAAGAATGAAGACTTCGTCTTTGGTTTAAATTAGGGCCATGCCAGACCTTCAACTCCAGCTGTAAACAAATTTCTTACAACGGCTTTAGATCACTGAATTTCTAAAAGTATGCGACAAATTGACATTCCACTTCTACTTAAAAACCTTTTAAATCTGTCAAGGATCAAAGCTCTTTCTTGGAATGCTGTAGTATTTTTGAGGTAGAGGTGCCAACTAAAGTGTCATCCTTGTCACGTGACTATGGTTCAAAATAATATTATCCGTCACAATAGTT
>BMAO01034200.1:0-28850 GCA_019973975.1 Trichonephila clavata
TTTTTCTTTCATATATTTCGAATACCTTTTTTATTTTTACTTCAGCTCTCTAAGAATTTCAAATATCTAAGAATTTAGTATTTATTATTTTCATAATACAATAAAACTGCGCAAAGAATTTGGGAAATTCTAATGAAAGGTGAATTTAAAAAAGACTACAAATTGTTTGATACTTGAAAAAAGTACAAAGTAATCTTCAGTTCTTATTTTATTTGTTGTGATAGTATATGCATATTTTTTCGAGTTCTTAAGGTATTTTTAAGAATTCTCGTTTTGCTACATTTTTCCTTTATTTTCTAAAGAATAAAAAGATAGAGTATTTATGTTAAAAGTGAGTGTATTTTTATTTCTTATTGCAACTTTACAAAAGATTACTTTAAAAAATGTGATTATATTAAACAATTTCAAATTTAGTTATTTTTTAAAATCAAATTAACTCATATTTCTGTTACTCGCAATTGAAAAAGAATTAATGCCTCACATAATCTAAGTTATTACATTCAATTCAGCTAAATAAAGTAAACGTAAATTCATTTCACATCAGCAAAAATTATTTACAAAATATACGATACTTACATATTATACTGTCGGTAAATTTCGCCAAATCAAAAAGCGTTGCCAAATTCCGTGATACCCAGCCAACAATGGAAACCAATAACGTGCTTGCTTGGATACATAAATAATAACAATGACAACATTTGGCGACATTTTTTCAATAGGCTATATCTTTTCGTTTGGTGAAATTGGCTGACGTTATAACACGTAAGTTCCAATTGTACATTGTTCCATTAATTCTGCTTTTAATTACAACAAAAACTAGATTTTTAAAATTAGTAATTATGTATAATTTAGTGGAGATTCAGATCACAGATATATTGACAATACAATTAATTTTAAAAAATTATCAAGTTAATCAAATAAGGCCACATTTGGCATCAAAACAGCATGTACGTTAATGGAGCATCATCCTATTGTAAGCAGTGGGTCCGAAAGTCTTGTGTAGAAACTACGAGTGAAGGGGGCTGGAGAATATTTCCCTCCCTTCCAATTCCATGCCTAAACTGTGGAGGTGGAGATAGTTGGTTTCGCCATCTATCGTTAAGAAGTCCAACCTGTCTCACAGCTTCTGGCAAATTTAATTCCTTACCTTCGGAAAGGACACGACAACAAAACAACAACAAGCTTTTGACTATGAATCACTAATTTGAATTCAACATTTAATTATGGACTCGATTCATCTGACGTCATAATCACATGATAAAGCGCTCAACAAATTCCCACGTGTTCGATTCAACGGAGTATTTTGGAGGCAGTTTCGGATTTCATCTACTATCATATATCTTTCCTTTAACTTAAAAAAATACAGGTTTTTTTATGCATTACTGATAACCTTATAAATATTTGTTTTTGAATTTTACATTAATATTTCGTTATTTTTATTATAAAATTACGGTTTCTAAATTCTCGGAACACCTATCGCTAAATTATTTTGCTTGGCTATCGATAAAAGCTGCCTTAGCCTAGTGGTTAAGGTATTGTATCATGACTGGCGTGTCATGAGTTCGAGCCCAGCACCACTAAAGACCTGCTGTGTAGGGGAGAGATGCACGTTAAATCTGTCAAGAGCTCAAAAGTCATCCCGTTGATGTGGTAGTTAGAAAATGGAAGTGCCAGCTCAGGTATCGTCCTCGTCACTTGAGCAGGGCTCAAAATTACGAGGACTGTCGTCAAAGCCCTCCTGTAGCTGAACAATGTGACGTTAATACTCACTTGACTATTAATTCTGGTCGCCAAATCCCCTATTGTTAAATTAAGTTGCTTGGCGATCAATTTCGGGCGCCAAAAATATGAAATCGCAATCGCCCCTTCCCCTCCCTGTTTTACACTTTATCACTTAATTTTTAAGTATAAAGAATTTTGTGTTCAGTTGAATGATCCATAATTTTTTGAAACACAAATGTGGCTGGCAAACTAAATACTTACCCTAAAAGTATACAAAAATACAAGACACAGGGTCAAAAAAACAGAAATATTAATCTAATACTGTATATTATAAAACTATGCAAAAAACAAAAGACTAGAAAATATATCAAAAATATTTAGAGTACTAAAAAAGTTTAAAGAATCTATAATTTGAATGTAAGTAAAATCGACGGTTAGCACACAACCATAAGTGTAATACGATTAGCTGTTCCTGTTTATTTGATAATCACGTTCAATCGCTAAACAATCGCAGCACCCTCTAGTTGGGGTCTATTCATCACCAAATTGTACTCGTGGCTTAAATGTTATATTTTATTTAAATGAAAACGTCATATATAAAAATTTTAGATACTTTACAAGATAATCAGTCAAAAACATCTCAACTTAGTCTGAATTTTGAAGTCAATTTCTTCGTTTTACTGCAAAGCAGTTTAAATTTTTCAATCAAATAATTTAAGTTGCTATAATATGGATGTATAGTTACACTTTTTATTATCTTCCTAATGATTTAAGCCCTAGGCGATTAAAAATACGTCTCCAACAGTTAACTGAATAACTTTTTAATAAAAGAAATGCCTATAAGCCGTCGTATGTCTAAGTCAAAAAAAGCTGGTCTTCTATTCCCTGTTTCCAGAGTCAAAGCTATGCTGAAAAATAAAACGATATTGCCCCGGACAAGTAAATATGCGGCAGTGTACTTAACAGCAATCCTGGAGTACTTCGGGACAGAAATTGTAAAAGCAGCTTTGGAAGAGACACGGAAAAATATGTCACAACGAATCAATCCCAGTCATGTCAATTCTGCTGTGAGGAAAGACCCACGTTTGGCGCAACAGTTTCAAATGATTGTATTACCTCAAAGTAGTTTTGTAAATTTCACTGAAAACTGTGCTATGAATGATAGTGCATTCATGTAAAAATCCACTAAATCAAATAAAAAGTTATCCACACTATAAAAAGGAAGAGTTCCTTTCTTATTTGAAAAGTACAATTCCGGTTGGATTGTCGAATCGGCCACTTATCCAGCCAAGTGTTTTCTTGCCAAATCTGTTAGCCCTCTTGATTTTTGTATCAGTGAGGGAGAAGTCGAATCGGCACAATTTCGCTTATACTCATTACATTTCTTTAATTTTAACAGTTTTTTAAGATATCTGTGCCTTTTCACGCATTTTTACTGTTTTAAAATAACCGATTATTAGTTAATGTGAAAAAAACAGACTGTTCACGAGCCTGCGAGTTCTTGTTCCATCAACGTAAAAGTTTTGTAAGTAAGGGTATTATAAGCATTGTAAATAGCTCTGCTTGTGAGTGGCCCTGTTTTTGCCTTGTTTGGAAAGAAAACGATTTTAGAATGGTGAATGAAAGAAGGTTTAGTTGGATCATCGTATGCATGTCCGAAATGTGGAAAAAGTATCGATTTGAGAGAGAGAACGGATAAGAAAGTAAATTAAGGTTTTGAATGGTATTGCAGAAATCAGCCGAGTGTGAAAGAGGAAAATTATTATGTGTTTAGGAGTGTAAGGAAAGGGTCTTGATTTGAATTAAGGGTTAAAGTGTAGTATAGGGGGGCCCTTGGCGATGTCAATTTCTTTTGGCGGCCAAAATTGATCGCCAAGCTACCTCACTTAGCGATAGGAGTCCGAAAGCCAGAATGAATTCGTTATCTGATCGCCTAATTGGCAATTTTTAAAAATTTGGTGGACCAGTGGCCAATTCAACAATTTCATCAATTTTCCTTCAGTGATATAAAATTTGGAATAATATAATACAAGAGAACCACATGCTAAAAACAGTAAGCTATCAAACAATTGGTACTTGAGTATTAGCGTCACCACAGAAAAATTGTGCCATATGAATCGGGCCATTTTTTACCAAAATCTGTGATTGGAGTTTTTTAAAAATAAAACTCGTAAGAGAGAGAGCATCTTTTTGGAATTTTGATATTATGAGGAAATTCACGTGGCATGGATTTTAATGCTTTGACTTCAATATTTAAGTACCAAAAAATATAAATATATATATAAAGGTACTTAAATATTATCGCAAACTATAGGCGACATTATATGAAACGAAGTCCATCGTTGCCGATTCCGCGCATACGACACATGCTAAATGGAGGTCGCCAATTTGGCGAATTATCCTGATCGTTGGTGATTGTTGTGATAATACGTAAGTACCAAAATAAATTGATTAAGCGAATTGGGTATTTACTTATTATACCATGAATCAAATTGTCAAATGAAAAATATCATCAAATGCCACATTATATATGCAACTGTGGAAAAATTGTTCAAACGCATTTACACACACACACAAACACGACAGTTTTGTTCGTGCATATACGATGGCATTCTTTGCTGACGTCTTCTGATTTGGTGATTTTTTTCTTTAATTAGATGAAATTGATCAACACACACATACACACAGTCGAATACGTAAATACCAAGAATTTTACATTTATCCATTATTTGGAGATTTTATGTCAAAGTGCAGTATTACAAATTGGAAAAAAAAGAACTCTTAAGACTTACTTTTTTATATATGAAAATTTAACTACAATACATATATAACTCTACTTTTAATTACGTGAATGACAATCATCAAGGAAAAAAGCCAAAATATGCTAATTTAGTACAGAAAATTCCTGATCTAAAAAATACCAAATATCTCGAAAACCACCAACTCTTTTTTTTTTTTTTAAACTAATGTCCTAAAGGTAGCCAAAAAACCTATTTTTATGCTAATTTTTAAATCTACTATTATTAGTTGAAAAACAGAAATTTCCTATTTTGAACTTGCTAAATACAAAAGTCGCCAATTATGAACAATGCAATATTTTGGCCTCAAAAAAGTTCCTTTATTTTAATTATTACAAAAGTATTTAGGGAAAATTTATAATTTATTCAAATAGAATCTATAATTTGACAATTGGTTTTCTTTTATATTATCGCAAACATATTAGCGATATTATATGAAGCGAAACACATGGTTGACAATTCACCGCGTACGACGCATGAAAAATTAGGGTTGCCAACTTGGCGAGTTATCTTGAACGTTGGCATTTTTGCGTTAGTGCGTAAGTATCTGATAATGTTGTGTTTTTAAAAATGCAATAAAAGCAAAAAAATTAGCGAATTAAAATAATACTATGTTAATAATTTATTGACAAACAAAAATGTCCTCTTATGGTATAAATTAAAAAAGCCGTTTTTGCTTTTGAATATAGTAAGAAATTGCTAAAAAGATGTAATTATTGCATATTTTGTTGTTATTTCATGGTTAATCAGTTTCCCTGACTAATATAAATGTCAATGCATTTATAAGACTAACTTATATACACTGGATACTGAGCACTACTTTTAGAAAGTTTGCAGTCAAATATATATAAAATTCGCTAGCACGCTAAACATCATTATTCAGAAAGAAGTTATTTTTATAAAGTTATTCACTTTATTATTTCATTATTCAAGCTCAAGTGTAGTATAGGGAGGGAGGCCTTTAGATTTGGCGATTTTTAATTGGTTTTGGCGATTTTTATTTGGATTCGGTGATTTTTATCTAAATGACATAGTGAGATAACGAATTCATTCTGGCACACTGTTTAATTTGGTAACCTTCGAATTTGGATTTGTGGTCTTATGCAAATAAGGTCACGTGTTCTTTTTAAAAATTGCTTTGGCTAATTAACAAAAATTGTGGATATTTTCAACACAAGCAGATGATTTTCAAATTAATAATTCCATTTTTAATTTATTTTTCATTTTGAACTTGGATTTCAACCGTAGAGGATTTTTCAGTTTTCAATAATTTTTTTAATGTTACCTTTTCATACTTTTTCGTTTTTTCCTTCGACTTATCCAGAACCATATGTCTGAAAAGTATAATCTGCATTTTTTTTTCTTCGTTTTTATAATTTGGAACGAAAGAGGAAATTCTCTGTAATACAGTGGTACATGGAAAACGGATTGATTGCTGCAAATGCTGAATGTTCGGTTTGCAAGGAAGCAATGCGTTCAGGGACGTCTTAAGGCATGGGCCAACTGGGCCCGGGCCCAGGGCTTCGGCCACTATGGGTGCCTTTTCTGGATCTTGACTCGGCCTTCATAAGATCACGATTTGAATAATATCAACCGTCAAATGTTATTTCTTGTAGTATTCTCCGAAAAACTGGGAATTCTGGACGATATTTCAACTGGCTACATGTGATGACCATCGTCCATGTCTAGGTCTAGGCTTACTACCATACGCCATAATTACTCATTCAGTCAAAAAGTGGTTGTCAATCGAGCCGGTTTGTGTGATTTTAAATCATGCATTTATTTGCTTTGGGTTATTGTTTGTACGAGTATTTGAAAATGTATGCTATGCACTGTCTACTTTTAAGGTCAAAGATGGGGACTACATTTGTGTAGGTGCCCAAAGCCTACCTTTCGAAGGGGCCCAGGGGTTCAAGAAGTCTTAAGACGCCCTTGAATGCGTTTGACTAAAAGGATTCGAGTGATGGATAAAAGCAAAAAATAGGAGCGAATGCGCATCGTATAAAAAGATATGTAAGAAAGAATAGCTGATTCGAAGAAAGTAAGCCGAGTATGCGTGAGATTCTACTATTGATGAATATGTAGGTGCGGAAGTCGAATTGCACACGACTTCCTTTCTTTAGAACATAATGTTTCGAAGAATGAGTTTTTGGAAAAAAAATATGTATCAAAATGTGACTGAAAGAAATTTACCCTCCTTTAGAACTTTTCTGAGAGCCGGTAAGCCTTTTTCATTAATATTCTAATTTACAATTTCCTTTTCTTTAAAAAAATAAAAATTTTAATTTTATGCATTAATGATAAATCTATAAATATTTCTTTTTCACATTAATATCTCTTCATTTTTATTTCAAAATTACAGTTTGTAAATTCTTGAAATACCGGCCGTTAAATTATGTAGCTTGGCTATCGAATCCGGTCAACAAAAACACCTAGCGCTAAATTAAGTTGATTGGCAACCCTCTTTGGTCACCAAAAGAAATTGACTTCCCCCTATACTACACTTCAACCCATTATTCATTACTTATTTCAGTATAAATTACTTAAGAAATTAATTAATTATATTTATTTAAAAATGGAATTCATGCTTTACTATTAAGTGAAAAAAATACCAAATATGGCACCTTACCTGCAACTAAACAAGAAATTCAAAAACATCAACAACGCTTCTTGAAATGACGGCCACAAAAAGTGTGTCATTAAGTGTGACTTATAATTTTTTATATATATATATATATTCGAACACCAGATTTAATGCGGGTAATTACTTATTCTTAACTTTTTTTATCAGTTCATAATGTTTTACGTATTTTTTACTGTTTTAGCATTAAGACTAAGTACTACATTAGAAGTAATATTTAGTGTTTTTAATATGTTCATTAGACTGTCTGAAAGAAGTCACATACTAGAAAAATTTTAATATCGATTACCTTTTAAGAAGAAGAAAAACAGTTCATTTGAAAATCTCTAAAACACATACACACATTAAAGTACTAGTAACAAAAAAATTTTGAGTAGTTACAAAAAAAGTTAATTTTTAAGCGAAATATAACTATTTATTATTTATATAGTTTATATTTCTTTTTTATCTTTATTTTATGTAACTATTACTCAAAAAAAATTACATTTTGTAAAAGTAATCTCTTGTATATTATCACTGATTTGAAGGATTTTAATTGAATTTAAATGATTTGCATCTGTTGAATATTTTTTATATCTAATGGGGTTGCGTATTAGTGTTTAACTATTGCAGACCTAGTATATTCTGCAGGAGCTGGCTTTTTAGTGCGGCACACTTCGGGAGGAATACCAATCATCGCAAGTAGTTTTGACACCCAGTTTCCTCCCCAGAGAGAGGTACCTGAGCTTTAACGATGTGAAGTTGGAATGTAATTTTGCCATGAGCACCCAAGCCAAAATGGCACACAAGGGATCTTTTACATGCCACATAATCATACAAAATGGACTATGTCAACTTTTTGCGCCTTTGAAAAAAAAACAAAAAAATATCTGTGTATTAATTTTAATAAGAATACACCAGTGATGTATGAGCTTATTTTTAGTCTCAAATGAAACACATTTTATAATTTTAATATGGGTTTTTTCCCAAATAAAATCTTTTTCCTTATTCTAACTAGGGTTTAACGGTTTTTCAAACTCGGTTTTTAAGGTAAATTTGTCGCATTTGAAAACGGTTTTTAAAAAGAAAACCAATTTAAAGCATTCATATTATTATATAGAATTAGCAACTCTTTGGCTTTATTTGCAAAACTCACAAAAAATTTCTAGTTCAGCGAAACATTCTGTTGTAATTTCTTTAGCTTCAAAAACCGAAAATATTGCGTTATCTGAAAGGATATTGTGTCTAGAATGTTATTTCGAAATATATATACATATATATATATATTAATATATATATAATATAATATATATATATAATATATATATATATATATATATATATACTTTAGTGGTAACTATGATGAAGAGCAAATCAAAGAAACTACTCATCGGAGTAATACTTTTTTAAACAAGCCCTGAAAAATCTGAATTTTTATTATTTGAGGCAAGAAACCAAAGAACAAAAAACTAAAATTTGTTATTTGATGCCCTGAAAACAATAAAACCAAGCTCAGTAGCTAGTGAACAAGTATTTTCAATTTCAGGCAATATTGTGTCCAAAATAAGAAAAGAGTTAGCCACCGTTCAATGGATATTTCAGGTTTTTTAATATCATATTTTCTTAGAAGAAATTAAAATTAGTGAAAATAATATAAATATTATTTGAAATATTTGTTTGAATGTTCATTATTTTGTATAAGTAATATGTATGAGTAATTATTATTTGTATGTATACTTTGACTTTGATATCGATTTCAGTTTTTGTAATTTCATACAAATTAAATGAAATTATATTTTCTATTTTATTTTTAATTTAAACAAAAATTCGAAAACCGGTTTAAGCCAGTTTTTCAAAAAGTCGGTTTTTGTATAAACCATAATTCCAATCAACCTTTTTAAAAAGGAAAAGAAAACGTTTCCCATTTATTTTAAATTTTATATACCAATGATATGAAAATTGTTAAAATAAAATATTAAAAAATATCAAAAAATATATAAGAGTCATCCCTCTTCTCCTTTTAAATTGAAACTAAAGCTTTTGCCTTTACAAATAACTAACAAAACATAACGTTAATCCCACGAAAATTTTATTAAAACTTTTCAAATTTATCCTGTTTAAAAGCATCAGAAAAAGTACTGGCAGGTAGGAAATGTGTTCTACTTTTATTTTATCAATAAGGCATGTAGAAAATAATGATATTGGGCGAACAGAAGCCTTAAAAGTAATGTTTTTCTGGTTTAAAAGAAATACAAAATTACTTCACTTGATCGAATTTTGACAAAAAGAAAGGGCAAGCATTGGGAACATATTAAATTGTAAGCTTAGACAATATTAGAGAAAGTTTATTTGTCTTAGTATATTATGTTTACTATCACAAATTTGGTTATTCTAAAAACAGAAATTCATTTTTATATTTTTATTTAAGACAATCATATATATTTCTTCTAACAACATTTTTGCAAACACATTTAACGTAGATATCATTATATATATTATATATATATATATGCTCGCTGACCTGGCAAACGTTGTTTTCCATGTAAATTATTTCTATATAGTGAATATTTTGGTAGTCAAATAAAAAATAACTCAATGTAAGTGTATGGGAATGTGGTATATTACTGTAAGAGGAATGGAGCGCTGTGAACAATGACGGCCTATAAAAGTAACAAAACACTATAAACATTAATTTTTTAAAATTCTTTGTACTTTTATTATTTTAACTAATAAATTTCAAATTTCATCTCTATCACAAATAATGACAATTAAAAAAACACATTATCAGTGTCTTAGTGCAATAGAGTGTATGCTATTTTTAGTGAATCTAACTTTAGTCAACTCAAACTGGGTGGTTTACCCAAGCAAGAACATGCCACGTATAATTGTTCGTGTGAAAAAAACGGTGTACCCACATCTAAGCCACAAACAGACATCGTTTGTCCCTGAGACTTATTGGTTGTCATTGCAAATGCCAATCTAATTGGAAATTGAATCCGTTTGAATTCAATTGGCACATCTTCGGGAATAATACGGATTCGTGGTAGTAATACATCTTCTTCACGGAACCTGCCATTGAAAATGCTAGCTTCGACAAGGTTTTTCATCAATTTTTTAATGGCTAATCGAATGCCATTGCACAGCCTTGGTTGGTTCAAATTACGAAGCAAAATAACCGGAGATCCAACCTTCAGTTGTAAATGGCATGAGGGCATGCCTGGCAAATAAAATGGGTTCAAAAACTCTGCTGGACAAATTACCGTTTCATTGGCATCGCAAACGGTATCGATAGTTTTGTATGATATCAAGTCCCCTGGCAACAACTGATGTATCTTGAAATTCAAATCGTTGAAGTCCACATTTTGCGCTGCCAAAACTGCTCTTTCTGCTAGCCACTCATGATTTTAAGTATTGTGTGTGTATATCGGGAAATATCTGTTCAATGAGAGCATTTTGATAGTTAATGATTGCGCAGAGAGCAACTTTTCCATCACCGATATCTAACAGTTGTTTTCAGAATGTTTCAGTGGATGTATCTTGAAGCATTTGAACGCGCATATTTACTTTCAGCTGTACGTTTTCAACATTACGCCACAGTGGCGATGATTTCGAGCAAGCGTTGATCTCATCAGCGTACGTTAAACGAGGAATGATGGGAAGTATTTGTCTGAAACTACCTGAAAGAAGTAGCAGAGTACTACATCGCCCGGCTTGCACGGCTTTTTCTACTTTTATAAATTTTCCCTTCCCTTCACAAAATCAGCACTTCTATTATTCTTTTCGAAACTACTTTGACTTTTTTGTTTCTCTCCCCTCCGCTTAGCCCAGCGTGGCACGGGCTTTTACTGAGGGCCACTTTTACTTAATCCCCATGTTAATTTCCTATTTCCTTCATGACGATAGCAATTTGACCATCTCACGCGTACCTTTTGTACGCGTGAGATGGTCGTTGTGAGTGATTTCTATAACTATGTCATTAAAATTCCCTTTTTCGAAATTTATTCAATTCTTTTCATTATAAGACATTTTTTTCCCTCCATTTAACCCGGCTTTGCACGGACATATTCGAATGCATAACATATTACCATGGAAATTCCCCTTCTCTTATAGGGGTCAGAACGTCCTGGTTGTTCGTGTGATTTCTACATTAACGTCATTACATTTCCCGTTTTCAAAATTTCTTCCAGATTTCGCGTATGAAAAATTAAGTTACAACCTTAAGGTGAAAACATTCATGTTTAATACAAATAGGTATTTTTTAGTAGAAAATTTCTCTGACTTAACACCTTCTTCCGCATTAAATATTTCAAACTTAGCTCTTCCAGATTTCCCTCAGTTGGCTGATCCTACATTTTGCATACCAAGCCGTGTCGACGCAGTGATAAAATACCAATGGGTTTTTCAGATTCTAAAAAAATGACGCATTTAAGATTAATTCATCAGTGAAGAAAAGATTTTTTTTAAATCTATAAAAACACGCTTTAAGTGTAAATTGAAATAAAAATTGAAAAATAAATTATAGTTATAAAAAAAACTAAAAAAAAAACGCCTTTATAATTAATCGAACTGAAAAGTAAAAAATAATTTTTTTAATGTAAGCATTAAATGATTAACAAAAAAATTAATGTCCTAATGGTAAAAGTTTGAAGTGCTTTGTACTACATTTTTACACTAATTCTATATTTAGGAATGGAACTATATAGTAAGAAATTACAACAATTGACATCAAGTGTTGTTGCTAATGCCACCTGCCTGACGTAGTCACATCGATGACCACGAAATTCATCATGGCTTCGGGCTATATTGTACGCCTGTCGTTATCCGTAGCTTTGAGCAATATGCAGGTGACAGTACGATTTGGCTCGGTTCCACCCCAATTTTGAGGGATAACATCCTGGGAGTGGGCAGGGGGATTTTCCACTTGTCTTATCCTTCCACCAACCTCACGAGAGGACTTGCGGCTCGACGGCTATTTAGAGTACCCCCATGCTGCGAAGGCACTATACATTTATAAACATCCATCCTTTCTCTGGGATTCGAACCCAGGCCCTACGACACAGAAGTCAGAATTGATATCAAGCACTCCACACTTTTACCCCAATGGCATAATTTTCTCGTTAATCCTTTTTTCTACAAAAATAAAAATTATTTTTTACTTTTTAGTTCGATTAACTATAAAAGCGTGTTTTTAGATTTTTTAAACTATAAATTATTTATATTATAATATAACATTACGAGTCGTAAATGCCCTTTTACCGAAGAAGGGATCAAAATGATTTTAGGAAACTCAGTAATGAAATGATGAAATGAGCAACAGTGAATTGGATGAAATCAATGACTTAAATCACTTATACGATGCAGAGATTTTTGTTCTTTAGATTGATATTTCGGGAAGAAAATACTTATTGTCTGAGGTGTTAGTTATCCCATTTCCAAAGATGGTCAATACTTATTAAAATTTAACAACAGACGAACAGCTTGCTTTCCATTTAAACAATATTTAACAAGAAAGCTTGGGGCAAAATACGTAATTAAATCATGGCTGTTGATTATCTAAACAGCTTATTATAGCTCTGTTGAACTGTAAGTGGAAAGCCATCTGACGGTGAACACAACATAAATTAAGAAAAAATGTGGGAGCATTTAGATAGCTTAAGGATTGTCAAATCCTTTGTCTACTTTGTCATCTACTTTGTCAAATGAATCTTTGCCTGACTGATTGACTTCTTATTTGTTTTGCTGGAGTTTCACTGCCATGCACACACACAATGTAATTAGTGCTTCAAAGCAACTACATTCCAGAAAATTATGCCAAATAAAAAGATTCTTAAAAGCGAATGACAGTTGTACCCTACTTAGCACCCTGATTTAGCAGCGTTTCATCTTAAGGGAATTTTGTCATTGTCTGCAACCCCCCCCCCCCTCCTCATCCCGAAAGAATTGGAAACCCTTCTCGGAATCGCCTTTTCAGTCGTTTTTCATACAGCGGCCAGTTTGAGTCGACCAGGAAGGTTTGTTTGATAGAAATTTTTCAAGAATGGTTAAGAAAAAAATGGCTGAAAGTGAAGGGACGAGTGAACTTTCCTACATTTGAATGAAAGAGGCAAAAAAAAAAGAAGTGATTGATTTCTTTATGAATAAGGGATTGATGGATTCGTGGTATGAATGTTCAAATTGTGGACAGAATATACATTTGTTTGAGGGAGAGGGAGAAACATTACTAAAAAAATCAATCTAAAGCATTCATTTCCTAAGTTTTTCCCGCTGTTACATTTTAGAAATGTTTTTTCGGCGTTTTTTTAATAGCCATTTTGAGAACCAGGTTTTTCACCCTAAAACAGTGACGGGTAGATTTTAGTAAAAGAGGAAAGAAACTAATGATTGATTAGTGTATTAATCAAGGATTGCAAGTATTTCTGTATGAATGTCCGAAATTTAGTATGAATATCTGTTTGTTGGAGAGAAAGAGATATAATATAGATTAACTGGTACTCATCCATTTCATCGACACAGGCGATTAAGTCACCAAAACTAATACAACAGACGTCAAATGGAATATTCTCGCAAGTAACTTTTTACCGCCCAATTTACAAAGTAAGTCGCGGTCTTTTCAATTAGGTAACATCTTTTTCATAATGCATCAAAAATAGTTCAAAAACCAGCGTGAGCGCGCACTTGTTGTATTTTAGGAACTACGTTTTTCGGTGTTTTTCTTGCTATCCATTTTTTAAAAAAAAATTCGTATTTTTTTGGCACCAAAAAAAAAGTAAGGGGGCAAAATTATTATTTCATCCAAAGTGTGACATATTTCAACAACTTGCGCTCTCTTTTCAATTTCTAAAACAGGAGTCGAAGTTAATAAATAATCAATATTTTTCGAATATGGTTATCCTATCTAATATTTTTTTAAAAATATTATTACTTCAACATAATGGAAGTTTATCTTCTGATGCATATAATTCATGTTATATAAAATATACAGTTAATAATATAGGCTCAAACTCACTATATATATATAAATATATCTACTTTTCCGAAAACATTGGATTTATTGGGGATATAAGTTTTATATGTGTGATATGGAGCTCTTTATGCGACTAGGATCCGTAATTTGGAATGTATTAATTGCATTGGTACTTACATTCTATTGCAGCAATGCCAATATTAAGATAATTTTCAAAGTTGGTATAACCTTGATTTCAGATCTGCCTTACGTGCTGATTTGGCAACCATGTGCTTCGCGTTTCATATAATATCTGCTACAGGCCCTTTTCTTAAGACATATGTCGTTTCTTTTCAACTAGAAACTGAAAAGCACGTGCAACTGATTAACATGTTTAAGTTATTTTTTATATTTTCTAAGCTTTGTGTAATTTGCTGTACTTTTACTTCATTTAAAAATTGATTAAATGCCCGTACTAGATATTTATTATCTATGTTTGAAAAAGTTTTGTGTTTTGGTGGATGGCAACATTTTCTGTAGTAGCTAAGAATAGAATATAAAATAAATTGAGTCAGAATAATGTAGTAAAACTCGTATTTTATCTTAAGAAAACCACGCAATTATTAATATGTATTTAAAAGCGAAACGACTGAATGAAACGAAATTCATACACACACGCAGATAGAGTCTCAACAATATCGCTGATAGGTTGTGATAATACGTAGTTACCGTTGCATTTTGATTGAATCTCTAAAATAATAAAACATATATATATAATTGAAAGGACTCAATATAAATAAGTATATAAAAGTTGAATAATTTTATTTTGAGTAATGATGATGAAAACAACACTTAAACTGCAATAAAGGTTTAAAAAATGTTAACTTGCTTTTCTGTCTGCAAAAAAAAATTGGGTACTTACGTATTATTGCACCCGCCTTTATTTTTTTTATGCATTTTATGCACATGTTTGCCAATTCAGCGCGTACGATACATATGATATCAAGGCTGCCAACTTAGCGAGGTATCTTGAACGTTGGCATTGATGCGATAGTACGTAAGTACCCGAAATTGCTTGCATTTTCAGATTTAAAGCTCTTTATTAATTTCCCATGTTATTTTTATTTATTTATTTTTTTGCGTTTTAAGATAAAATATATGCATACCAATAAAAAGATGGGTAGAGCTTCATAATTTGCCTTAGAGACATACACTGCTGGCCACCGTAAATGCAACACTAAGAAAGACAAGAGATAGCACAACAAAATTTATTTTGTAGATAACATGTTGACCAAGTATCAAATGATTAAATTTATAGACTTCTGTGAAGTGTGGTTCCTGCCAGAATCAGTAGCCAGAGTAGCCGCCATTGTTGGAGATCACCGCTGCCACACGGCTCAGGATTGATTCAAAGAGACTTTGGATGTGTTCTTGGGGTACAGTAGACCAATCAACTTCCACACGTTGCCAAAGTTTATCTGGTGTGGCAGCTGGGGGTATAATCTGGGACAACCATTGAACAACCATGGACCACGTGTTTTCTATTGGTGAAAGATCCGGAGAGCGAGCTGGCCAGGGAAGCAATTCAATCTGGTGATTGACGAAGAACCTTTGGACCATGCGTGCCACGTGTAGTTGCGCATTATCCTGTTGAAATAGGGCCGTGGCCAAGTCCTGAAGGTAAGGAAGGACAACTGGTCTAACACCTCGGAGATGTAGCGCTGGCTGTTTAAAGTTCCGGCAATGTGTACTAGAGGAGTGCGAGAGTGATATCCAATACCACCCCATACCATAATACCCGGTGCAAGACCAGTGTGGCGGTGCATAACGCAGCTGTTCAGCATCCTCTCTCCACGGTGTCTCCAGACTCGAATCCGACCATCGTGGTGTTGCAGAGAGATGCGTGACTCCTCAGTAAAGACAACTTCATTCCATTCTGCCGCCCATATCCTTCTTTCATTGCACCATTGGCGGCGGAGACGTCTGTGGTTCTGCGTCAAGGTAGACTAAGCAATGGACGTCTGGCGGACAGACCACTCTGCTGTAAACGGCGTCGAATGGTACTCGCAGACAATGAATGATGCGTTACAGACTCAAAGTTCTGTGCTATGGCTCGTGATGTTATTGAGCGATCCGTCACTGCCATGAGCACAATTTGCTTGTCTTCACGTGAAGTGGTGCACTGAGATGTATGCGATCGACCACGTTGGTCTTTCGTACCTTCCTGCATCCAATGGTCACATATCCGCATTACAGTTGTTTGGTTTCGTCCAACACGACTATCGATTTTCCTGAAAGATAATCCACAATCTCGGTAGGCCACTATCCTTCCTCTGTCGAACTCGGCTACTTGATCAAAAGCTGAGCGCTGTTTTCTTCGAGACATAACTGATCGTTTTTTTAAAAAAACCAGAAGAAAAACACAATAGCCGAACTTGAAATCGTCGAAATCTCCAAGCCTTAAATAGCGCTTGAAGGACGCGACACAGGCGTGCGTGATGTGTGTCTGCGCTGAAATTCTAATCATTTGCATATCTCACCTCCGCTAAGAATGTTGTAAATTTCATGTTATTTGCGTGCTTCCTTCAGGGTGTTGCATTTACGGTGGCCAGCAGTGGATTTATTAAATTTTAATTCATATGAATAAGGATGAACCAAACTGGCTTTCCGTTTCGGAGGTGAAGATCTCGCCAAGTAGGATTTATTGGCGACAACACACAGCATACACATAAAAAAATTTTATAAGCTATTAGTTCTCATTGGTTTTCATCCGTCTTTAAAGTATTACGAAAAAGACATTACTGTTAAAAAAAAAGTTGATTAATTTTTTTAAAACTATGGCGGTAAAAGTTTACTAGGAGTATTATTCAGTTTGGCGTCGATTGGATCACTTTTGGCGATTTTATCGCCTGCGCCGATGAAACTGAAAAATACCGAAAAACTTATATATGTAATTAACTTGACTTATCACAATTTGTTTTCACCTTTTCACAGATAAGAACAAAAATTTTACATGAATCCTGTACTGCAATGTGCTTTGAGCTAAGATACATTTAAAAAACTAAACTACAATTGCTATGCTCTTAAAAATTAGGGATTATAGATTATTAAAAAGAGTTAAAAGTTCCACATAAATGAAATATTTCAGGAAAACTAATTTTTAAAAGAATATCATTATGTTAGTGATCTTAACAAAAATTACGTACTATAAGTGTACCAGTTTTACAATCTTACATCACTAATATCGTAACGATTAATTGTAATTTGCATTCAGAATAAATGAATAATGTGACAGAAGATATATATTGCTTATAATTATCAGAACGAAATTCTCAATAAGTAAACTATCTTTAAATGTTGTTTACTGGTCTCTTTTTTTTTCATTCTTTTTGTCTTTATTTTAAACATTTTCTTCCAAATTTTTCAATTTTCTTTAATATTAGCTATTCAGTGTTTTTTTAAAGATTAATGTAATAGTAAACATTATTCAATTTTTCGTAATTATTTTTATTGTAGCAATTAGTGTAGAAATTATACATTCTATGTCAATAATAATTTCAAGAGAAATGGTAGATACATTACGTAAGCAACTAATGAATTCTTCAGATAAATAATTCAAATTTATGTAATTGGTTTTATTCCTAGCAATTATTGTGGAAATTATACATTCTATATCAATAATTATTTTAAAAGAACGCGATACAGTATATAAATGACTAATTAATTTCTTCAGGAATAATAATTTATATCTTTCGAAACTTTTTTGAAATATAATATGTACACTAAATTATACTAGAGTAATGGCTTTTTTAAGAAAAGTTAAATGATACAATTTTATATTCGAAGTTTAATTCAACAGCATATACAAATGTCGCTTTCCTCTTTTCTCATGCAGCAGATTTCTTTTGTAAGGGCCTACTCGGGATGGTTCAATTTTTTCCACAGAGAATTAAAAATTACTTATTTGCAGTCATTTTAAAATTCTTGTTGTGCGATTGACATTTCAAATGCATAACTGAAAAGAATTTCAGCGAATCTATTTTAAATGTTGTCATTAAATTGCATCTGACAAAAAGGCACAAGTGTCTAAAAATTATACTAGCGCTTTTGTATTCATAGTCAAGGAGTTTAAAAAAGTCAATTAAACAGGAAACCGTATATTAAATAACCTAATTGTAGGTTATGACTTGCAGTCAACATAAAAGTAACTTAATCTACAATGGCTCTGTCTTCAGGTTCTTAAATATCGTGCTCAACTTCAGTGAGAATGGAAAAAACGCAGTTATCCGTCATAAATTAAACAGCTAATTCCGTCATTATGTATCATTTATCAAATCCTAGATCCGTTGCCAGAAATATAGTATTTATCGCGTGCTACTATCGTGAGCAGACGATTTCATACTTCTATTAAATGGTACAACCGACACGAAAACTTCAGCCGTTCCTGCAAAATCAACTGAAAGCAATCAATCCACAAAAAGGTAGCAGCACCGTAAAAATGATACCCATGATGTCGTATCTTATGCCCTATAAAACCTTCTCTAGCTATGGATACGTTCATTAACTGCATGTAGTCTTCATTTGGAGCCACTTGCTATGTCTCAAACTCAAACTCAGTGGCGCAACAGCCCTTGATGGCCAAGGTCAACTGTGCCCATCTCAGTATACGTGACCATTGGGCGCTGGGGTGCATGAGCAGATGTTCCGATCAGGTGGTCAGCCTGAAGCGAAACCCCTAGTGTTTGGTCCCCAAGTAAGCTTGGTTCTCATTTTATCGACCCACTGATGGGATGAAAGGCTGAGTCAACCTTGCCCAGCCCGGGGTTTGGACCTCGGACCTGTGGTGTGGAAGCGTGATGCACTAACCATTCAGCCACTGGGCTTCCACTTGCTATGTCACCAAACTTTAAACCAGTACACAGAATATTGTATACTGAATATTTCACCCGTCAACATGACTTGTATTGGCCGTCATAAGATCCAGCTTATTACAAGCCCTCTTGTAGAGAATATTTCGTTTCTTTTCATTTAGAAACTGAAAAGCACGCGCAATTAACATTTTTAATTTATTTTTATATATTTTCTAAAGCTTTATTTAATTTACTGTAATTTTACTTTGTTTAAAAATTGAGTAACTGCACGTGCTAATTGTTTATCATCTATGTTTGGTAAAAGTTTTGTATTTTAGTGAATGGCAACGTTTTTGTAAGAGCGAAGAATAGAATATTAAATAAATTGAGTCAGAATAATGTAGTAAGCTCGTATCTTTATCTTAAGAAAATCACACAATTATTAATATTTAGAGGAGAAACGACTGAATGAAACGAAATTCAGATAGAATTTCAACGCAACTGCTCTCAAGCCCTGTTACAGTTCTCCATTGCTTAAAAACACACGGGCTCATGGAATTGATATAAATGTTTCAATAGGTCAAGTGGGATAAGAAACAGAATATTTATGCTGTATAAAAAATTCAGTACTCATAAGTACTTCAAAACAATTCCAAAGTTCAACATAATTCGCTAAATTGGCCACCCTGATTTTGCTGTGTCGTACGAGTTGAATTGGCAACCATGTGCTTCGTTTAATATAATGTCCCCAATTTACGGTTGTGATAATACATAAGTACAAAAAGTTCAAATGCTACATACTTTAGTTAAAAAATTACCTGGCAAAATTTTTAATGTATTGTTATGTAAAAGTACCTGAGTAAAACGTAGTAAAAGTAGCAAAATTATGTATTTAATAAAGGAGGATCAATCATGTATTTAATAAGTAAGGAAACAGTCCTTAAGCATGGCTGATGTCTTAAAGATAGTTTTCAGTTCAAATAAAAATATGAGTAAACTAAACAGTCATTAAAACCTTGCATTCTGTGCACTTTATTACAGCTTTCTAGAAATTAAAAGTAAATATGATTCTTCTAAACAGTCATATAAAAAATGATGGGTTAAAGTGTAGTATAGGGTGGGTGATGTCAATTTCTTTTGGTGACCAAAATCGATCACCAAGCTACTTCACTTGACGATAAGTGTCCAAAACCCAGAATAATTTCGTCATCTCACCATATAAAAATCGCCTAATCCAAAGGCCCCTACCCCATACTACACTTTAACCCATTTATTATTTATTCGCAGTTAAAAATATTAATATATTATTTTAGCATTTTAAGCAGCCATCCTAAAAATGGCCTTGCAATTGAATACCCGAACTTTTGAACTATTACTTTGTTATAATTTATCTGTTTATTTATGATGTATCCGTAAGAGATGTTGAGCAAGAAAACTGTCGTATTTTTACATTATTCAAAACAATACAAATTTATTTGACTTACAGTAATTCAAATACTAAAATACTCAATTTAGATTACTTGTCACCATTGGAATTTAAACAATCCCGTTCTGACTTTTAGGTAATATATTGTTAGTATATCCATCCAAAATGTGGAAAATGGAAATGAAATCTGAATCAGTTATATATATTTTAATTTATGAACGTCTTGAAAGAAAAATCCCTACTATGCCAAATTGTCTTGATAAATCATCGCTTGAATCTTACATGAATGTTATCGTTTTCTTAAGATTAACTACTTAAACATAACTTATTCAGTCTTTCATTAATCTTCATTCACAAAAGATGAAATATTTGCTAAATATCCCCGCAGTTATAAATATCTTAATCTGGCGATGAATTACATGTTTCTCTTAATTTCTTTAAAACATTGGCGCCATTAGTCAAATTGAGCTTGACGAAAGGTATTTACTAAGAAGTGTTAACTTTGCCAAGGGTTAGAGAATAAATGGATATCTAAATAACTTTTAAACTTAATTTTACGAAAAGATTTTATTCCATTTTAATCATATTAATTAGTATTTTTGTTTTATTTACACAACTATCCAAATGCATAAATCAAAAATGTGAAAAAAAATTCAATGGAAGCAATTCAAGAAAATTGAATAAGTTTTAGTGTTTTCATTATGAATTAGATGCTTTTATAAATTTAATAAATTAGAGAAATTCTGAGTAATTCTTGGGTTTAATTTTATACATTAAAACTATAATTTCTAAAAAAGGAAGATAATCGTTTTTTAATTGATTGCAATTACAAAAAAATTGTTTTTCTGATAAATTGAAGTTATTTGTAAAGAAATGTTGATTGCTTTAGCTTTTTAAAAACTATAAAAGAATGCAAATTTTCATTCTGGTGTTTTTTAATAATGTTATCAATAGTATGATGGACTGTGTTGATGTTTTAAGGCTTACCTGCGAGAAATTTGAGGAACTATTCCTTAATAGAGTTCATGTTTATCAAATGTAATTATACAAAAAAAATTTTATCGACATATAAGCTTCATAAAAAATTTCAACAAGTTTTAAGAGCTTGATATTTTTAAAGACGTTTAAATGTAGAAAGAATGTGTAAAGAATTTTAAATGTAGAATTTTATGGCATTTGTGAACTCTTAATATGCATTAATTTTTATTCTCAATATTTTTAGTGTTACTTTTGTGGTTTTTTCCTTAATATGAGTTTTTTAATTTTTTATATATTTTCTATTGTGTTTGGGTGAAATTGTATGGTCCTTATAGTTCGTTTTTCTCTAAAATTGGAGTTTATTTCAGTAGTGTGTATTTTCTTAAAATTAATAAACAAATAAAGTAAAAGTAAAATTTGTGGAAGTGCTTCAAGAAAATCTTATTTGGTACTTACGTATTATCGCAACCTATTGGCGATATTATATAAAACGAAGCACATGACTGCTAATTCAGCGCATACAACACATGCAAAATTCAGGTTGCCAACTTAGCGAGTTATTGTGAACTTTGGCGATTGTTGCGATAATACGTAAGTACATCCTAGTTTTTTTATTAATATTTTGTCTCTTTTCTTATATCGAAAATTTGGTACTTACGTATTATCGCAACAATCGCCAATTTTATTGATAACTCGCCAAATTAGCAACCCCGATTTCCTATGTATCGTAAGCGCTGAATTGTCAATTATGTGCTTCGTTTCATATAATGTCGCCAATAGATTGCGATAATACTTAAGTACCGAAAGTTTTAATATATTAGATTTTGAGCTTTATCAAATTGTTAAATTCTTTCTGTTTCCAAACCTGAAAATTTCTTTCAAAAGACATTCTTTAACATTCAGATAAATGTTATAAAAATTGTGTAGGAATCTAAACTTTCTCGAAATGATTACAATTATATTAAGGAGCAACTAAACTAAACGCCTTTTAACAAAAACAATTCTTACTCAAATTATTTATTATTCATTAATCATTGCTAACATGCCTAAAATATTACTACATTAGTATTTCCCTCAAATTTTACGATGAGTCTTTGCAGTTTCATTGCACCACAACGAAAAAAGTATTTATATACCTAACTAGCCGTTACCCACTTGCTTCACTGGGTATTTCATGATGTTTTACAAATATGTACTGTTTGTATATGTATATAAGTTATTGATATCTAAGTCTTAGCACTAAGATATCTCCCCTTTATATCTCCCCACTTTATATCTCCCCTTGACCTCCCCCCCCCCTCTGCAACACCCCTTGGGGTCAATTTTTTCAAAATCCACTTTATAGCGAATATTTACTCCATGAAAGAAACTTGCTTACCAATTTTCAAGCAGGTAGGTCAAGTAGTTTGAAAATGAAAATATTTATCTATTACGCCCCTTAATCCCCTGCAACACCACTTGGGGGGCTATTTTCCGAAAATCCATCTTGTAGCTGATCTCTATTCCATGAAAGAAATATATTTATCAAATATAAAGGCTGTGCATCTAATAGTTTAAAAATGTAAATAATTATCTATAACACCCCCTATAACCCAGCCACTTGGGGGTTGATTTTTACTGTACTCATATTGTATCGGATCTCTACTCTATGAAAGGAATCTGCTTACCGAATTTCGAGATTGTACGTCGAATATTTTAAAAATGGAAACAATTACTTATAATGCCTCTTAACCCCCTTAACGCCCTTTGCGGTTCGAATTTTGCAAAATCCGTTCTTAGCGGATATCTACTCTATAAAAGGAACATGTCTACCAAATTTCAAGTCTGTAAGTTGAATGGTTCCGGAGATATTGTGATTAGTGAGTGAGTGAGTGAGTCGCTTTTCTCCTTTATATATAGATTAGCCGTTACCCTCCCGCTTCGCTAGGTATTTCATGATGTTTTATAAATATATCTGTTTATATATATAAAATATTGATATCTATGTCCTAGCATTAAGAATTCTGTTGTATTGAAAAATATACTTGTACCTGTAACTCTCCCCTCTTGATAAAAAAAAGAGGACAGAACTACTAATTTGTATTATCTAATATTCTCTAAAATTGAGTATAGAATGATGTTTATACTTTCGTAACCCTATAACAAAGTGGATTTCCTCGAAACCAATTTTAGGTGGATCTCTACATCATAAAATAAGCATGGAAGCCAAATTTCAAATCTAAATCTAATAGGGTAAAAACAAATTTTTACTATCAATACCCCTCCTCGTAATTTCGTTGAGAGTCGTTCTCCCAAAAACTGTTCTTAGCGGATTTAATTTCAACAAACGAAAAATGTATATATATAAACCAAATTAAATTATTATAGTTCTTGTAGTTCGAAAAAAGAAATTTTTTGTCAGCACGCTCCAGTAACCCCTTGCTCCCCCAGGAGTTGATTCCCGTCAAATGCATTCTTAGTGGATCCCTATTCACCAAAAGGAACATGCTTAACAAATTTCAAGTGCACAGGTCTAACAAATCTAAAACAGGATTTTGTTCTTATAACTCCCCTTCACCCCTTGCATCCCCTCATCAAATTTCAAGACTGTGCGTCTAATAGTTTAAAAATCGGTTAGTCTAATAGTTAAAAAACACCTTTTGGGGGTCAATTTTCCCAAAACCCATTTTGTAGTGGATATTAACTCCATGAAAGAACTATGCCTACCAATTTTCAAGCTGGTAAGTCAAGTATTTTAAAAACGAAAGTATTTATCTTTTACGCAACTTATTCCCCCTCAACACCCCTTGGGGGGGGCTATTTTCCCAAAACCCATTTTGTAGCGGATCTCTACTCTATGAAAGGAATCTGCTTACCCAATTTCAAGATTGTACGTTGAGTAGTGTAAAAATAGAAACAATTATTTATAGCTCCCCTTAAACCCCCCTCACCCCCGTCTGCAGGTTGAATAGATTCGGAGATATCGTGATTAGTCAATCAGTGAGTGAGTGAGTCGCTTTTCTCCTTTATATATATATAGATGAAGATTCGGGAAATATAATATTTTCACACATTACAGAATGACATGATATTTGTATGACATGTTGTTTGCTTAAAATGTTCGATTAAAAATAGTTTCATAATTCAATATTTTTAAAATACATTACTCCCCCGAAAATAAGCATTATTGTACATTTTTTTAGGAAAACCATGACGATTAGGAATTTTAAAACATTTTGCTTAAACATGCCAAAAATGTATATAACTTGCATATTCAAATGAAATTACGTTATATTTTCTTAAAAAAACTAAAAAACAATAGAAATACCTGTTATTAATTTCTGATAATCTATACACACAAAGATTGCTTGAATGTATTTGAAATTGGTTTCCAACAAGTTTCAGAAGCAAATATTAAATGTTCAACTCGTTATCTACTGCATTATGATTTACTAAAACTTTTTAAAGCAATATTTTTTAGTCGAAAGTTAAGGGATATGCATAAATAAAATACTCAGCATAGGAAAATTTAATCCACTAGAGCTAATTATTAAATTGGAACTTTATAGTTCCATCAGTACACAGGGGGCTAAAATATTCTCATAATACAAAAAGATCGTATGACTGACGGAATTTAAACTCTTAAAAATGCTAATTACCAGAGAACACTATTATATTTTACACCACTAAAATAATTTATTTTTGGAAAATTATATAATTTTTTAAAAATTTTATGTATTTCTTACCCACACACATATATATAAACAGGTTTTACACATAAATTTAGTTTGATGGCATTCAAAGAAATCGTTTTTTCTTTTTTCCTTAATACAGAAATACATTACACGTTGTGTACATTTTTAGTGAGATTTCGATTGAATGTTTCTTAAAGCAGAAACTACTGTATTTTCTGAACATGAACTACTGCACCCCCTGGGTCTTGCCTATCTTTTGATTGTCTTCTTCAGAATCTGACGAAAATTCCAGCAGATTATTTGCTGGGACTTCTTCATCTGAAGAATCATATGTTACTGCATCACTGCTTTTAGATGGTAAGTTCTGTAATAAATCGAAAGCATCTTGAAGACTGAGCTTTTTTCTAAACATTCTAAGAAGAAGGGGCTGAGGGTTATAGCACCTTGAAAATCTCCTGTTATTCATAAATCTTAGTTACACACAAAGAAATTAAAACGTTCATTTTTGAATAAAGAATAGATGCTTAATTTAATTGTGAGGCAAAAAAGCAAGCTGAGATTCAAATTTCAAAATTGTTTGAAAACTTTGAAAAACAATAAAAAAAAGTAAAATAAATAAATTAAATTAAAAAGAAGTGCCAAAGAAAGTTTAGCTTTAATACACTTTAGTAATGAAACTTCAAAACAAAGAAAAACAATAATAAACTACATTGACGAAAAGTAAACACGAAGGGCTTTCTCTAACATCCTGTGTACTGTCAGTACTTATTAGTGCCCCAAAGTTGCTCATTTATAAACTCATTACATAACACTGTACACTTAAAATAAATAATAAATTTGTTTTCTAAGGTCTTAACTATCATATAAAAAATTAAGACACTTCCCTTTTATTTCGAGGAACAAAAATGACAACCTTGGCAATCCGATCAAAATGGCAGCTGAAAACACAGCTTCAATTTTAAAACTATTCGCCTTCCCGGTTAAAATGTTCCTTATGGAACCCGTGCTGCCCTATATCCTGGATGTGTGGAATTAAAACAGTGTTCCTGCGAATTACCGTTTGAATATTATTCCTAAAAATGGCTATTCTATGTAATTTTTAAGTGTTGGTACTTATAAATACCGTTGATAGATAAAGGATTAATATTTTTTGGTATTGATATAATATACCATCGCATATTTCTTCAAATCAAAAGACATGACCAAATGCTACCATATACAGTTAGTTGTGGAAACCAGTGTTCCAAAACAATAATAACGATGACAGCCTTAAGCGTTATATTTTAAATTGTCGATGTCATTTTATTTGGAGAATTTGGTCGACAGTATGAAATATAAATACCTATTATTGCAACTATATTTTTCTTATAAAATAGTCAAAACGTCAGATCAGTAGAAAACTGTCTTACAAAACTAAATATTTAGTTTATTTGTCATTTGCGAACTTACTTACTTTAAAATAGGTAATCAAATTTCAAAAAATAGCCTTTTTCTCTTATTGTAAGAAGTAATTTTAAAATTCTAGACTTATAAAAGGATAGATTTAAAGAAAACTTTGACCCTTAAATGTAATATTTCATTCTTAAACTACTTTAAGCTGATTTATTAAGTATGTTCGAGCTTGAGACATTAGTCAGTTTTATGCATATGCCTGGCATGTGCGAATGCCACATAAAGATGTAAGACATTAATCAAAATCAGTTGCATAAAATATGTACCATCTGTATTGCATTAAAATAATTTATCCACTCTTGAGAACAAGAAAAACAACAAATTTTGTGTCTTAATATGACTTTCAAGTGAATACGTTATAATTTACAAATATTTTTTGGAAACAAAAACAACACATTTTAAATGAAATTATCGAACCAATATTTTTAATATAATATATTCCAGACACTTTTATCATCTATATATATATATATAATCTCTCGTTACTTATTCAGTAAAATACACAAATCAACCCAAATTATAAATGTAGAGAATTTGTGGAACATTTTTGTACATTTAAATTGAAGAATACTTTTTATTTTTTCCTTTATAAAGAGTTTTTAATGTAATTATGGACAATACGTGCTGTGTGTGTGTGTAATTTAAACAAATACATTTGGTTTTATATTGTCATATACCTCTATTTTTTTTTAATTTTAGCTACTAAAAATTAAAATACTGAATGAATGGAATAAATTTTATTTTTAATAGTAAAGGGAAGTAGAGAAAAATGGTTTTTACTGCAAACACAGTTTTTAGAAGTATCCATCTGGAATAAAATTACGGTTTATTTTCCTTGCTATCTTTATGGTTTTATAGTTAATGCAATTTTATAAAATTTGAATATTTAAAATATATACAAAAAAGAGTTTTAATGAGATCTTTCGATGAAATATTTCTCACAATAACTAAAAAAATCCATTCATGGTAGAGAAAAATTAAGACACATTCCTGAAACAATTGCTGTGATGCTCATTCTGTTTTTAATTAAACTTATGCTTAAAATTTAGTTACTATCGCATTTTTAAACCTGAGACAAAAATAATTAAAATTTGTATAGTTTTGTGTTATTCAATACATTAAATATGAAAAATTTCCGCACATAGATGATTTTAGCAAAAATAATCATATCAATGATACTTTCTTCACTCGATGACAAGTTTCAGATGTATCAACGGTATAAACCGTTTAGCCATTTCTCATTGTTTTCAACATAGGATGTGATTTATATACGAGTCATGTCCAGAAACTGAGTAGCATTTTGTTAGTCACAACTACAGTAGTAGCTTTGCAGTTCAGCACATGAGCAGGCATGTCTCTGGTTTATTGGTTAGTCCAGAGATGGCATTACAGTCAGATTGTCGTGTTTTTACACATATCAGTGAGTGTTCAATAGACAATTTAGACGATTGCCAATCCTTTTAACCATGAAGTGCCATTTTCAATTCGTTTCTTGAAAGCAAGGTATGTTAAATGAGTTGAAGTTCATCGTCAACTTGTAGAGATTTATGGTGAAAATGCAATGAGAGTGTTGAAATAGTGAGAAAGTGAGTTCGATGATGCGCCAATCAATGTCCATAACAAAGCAGAGCTGTCAATGTTCTTCTGTTGTTCAAGATGGTTTGAATGAAAAAATTAATGAGAAAATTTATGACAATAAACTGTTTACAATAAAATTACTTTGTAATGAGTTTCCACAAATTTCAACTGTTCGCTGGCGGCATCTTTCCTTACTAAGCTCTGTTATTCTTTTATTTCTTTCTTTTATAAAAAAAAATGCTTTAGAAAAAGGCACGATTTCTTATTGTTTATAAATAAACACCGTACTAATTCCCGCCTTCACCACAACTTAATGCCGAGCGAAAAGCATTTCAGTACCACAAACTACATCATTTTTACAAAACACCACCACTAAATAATACAACATAAGAATTAAAAATAAGCGTAAATAAAAGGGAAAAAATATCAGAGTGCCCATACAGCGTACGAGCAATCCATTGACGGGAAATTTTCGGTAGCCCTTACGCTCTACGGCCAAACCGCTTAAGGGGTTAAAGAGGGAAGTTGGCTTCCAGATGTGAAAAATGCTTGATCTATAGTAGTATTTAAGTAGAAAATAGTTTCCGGTATGCTCTTTTATGTACAAATAAGTTTTGTTTGGAGAAAAAAAAATATGGGATTTTTTTCCCAAATGGTACTTAGTTTTCGGACCCACCTCGTATTTTTCCTTAATATGTATACACATAGTCATTAACTTGAACGATATAAATAAATTATTCGATTGGTATAATTATTGTGATATATTTAGTTATTTTTAGCAACACACCACCAGACAATTTCCTCCTGCG
>BMAO01034201.1:0-96081 GCA_019973975.1 Trichonephila clavata
TTTATACGGTCTCTAGGTCCTATCATTTATATTTAGGAAAAGATGCAATGCACAAAAACAAAGTAAACACGAAAAGTTTCATTTTATTAAGATAAAAACTGGCCGAGTTATGGAACGTTAAAAAACATATATTTTCTCCATTTTCTCGGCCATTTTGAAGGAGCTAGTAAGAGACCGTCTCCAAAGAGAAATTAGTTGGAACTCTGCCAGGAAACTTTCGCTCTTGCACGTCACTTTTATGTAAATCATTTATAAATTTAAAAGCATACGTTAACAATAGAACAATTGAGAACTTAAGAGATAAAATTTATTATGTGTGTGTGTAAAACATAGAAAAAAATAAAATATTTTGGACGAAAAAAACATTTTAAAAGCAGTTCCAAAAAAATACACTTATATGCTGTGACTTCAGTCTGATTTGATGCGTTTTTGCTAATCATGACGAACGTTAAAAATCTGTTGTGTAGTCACTTGCAAATGCATACAGTCGAATTCTAACATTACGAATTCTAGTACGGGAGAACGAGATGTATACAAATGAAGAATACTGCGAAATGGTACTGTTTTACGGCAGTGTAATCGAAATAAGAGAGAGGCGAAAAGACTATATGCCATTAAATTTCCCACTCGAAGACATCCATCTTATTGTACAATTGCCCGTGCTGTTCAACGCGTGTATAAAACTGGGAGTTGTCATAGACGTATCCCCTTTTATCCTGCCACACATCGTGCCTTCAGCATTATTTAAGTTAATTTGGTCATTCTGATATAATAATGATTGGCGCATCGTTCACCATTATGCTATAATTTGAACTGAAAATCCTGTATTATTTTGCTGCTTTTTGTTAAAACAAGCTGTTTTAATCTTTTCGGTACAAGTTGTATTTCTTTAATTTAATTTTTATGGTTTGCCATACAGCAAAGCAAATTGCTAATCTATGATGTTTACTTCTATGTTTAAAAATAACAATGATGTTTTTCTTTTGCTCTTTCTGTAGATAGTGAATCACTGTTCTCTAAACTAAATTTATACACGACCCCCTTTTCTGAGCAACTCCGATGCTTCAAATTTATGCAGGCATAACTCGGTCAGTTTTTATCGTAATAAAATGAAACTTTTTGTATTTACTTTGATTTTGTGTACTGCATCTTTTTCTAAATATAAGTGATAGGACCTAAGGACCGTATAAAAAATTAATTTTTGTAATTTTTTTCTAAATGGGTTTTTTGGTTCGAAAAGCACATAAAAACATGCTTTAACTTTTTTAAAACATTCTTCAAATTGGATGTGCATATCTAAACCGAACGGTTCGGGAATTAGCTATTGGGTCACATTAAGGCTGGGCACCCTGTATATATATGTAAGGTTTTGCGAGTGAACATCAAGAAATTTTATTTTAACCGTCTTTATTCCATGAAATTATTTTGTAATCTGATTTGTAAGAGAGAGAGGCGGACACGTGTTAAAAATCAATAATCCGAGGCTACTCAAAAGCCAGATGTCTGATCAAGTACATTCCTTATTGAAGAGGTATATTTAAAATACTATGTAATAAAATTAATGGTAGGAGTAGAGGAAGATCTGTTAAAGCCATGTGTTCTTCATTCCCGAAATGGGTAATAAATTTAATACTTGAAGATGTAACGGGTAAATAAAATTTAGAAATGGTCTAGGGTTTCTAATTTAATTAGCCTTACACACACACACACATATATATATATATATATGTGTGTGTGTGTATGTATGTATTTGGGTGATAATAAGGTGTATTTGGGTGATCTGGCAATAACTTGTTTATTGTGCTCAGATTTAGCGCGGGCTCTGCATTTCTGTATGGAATTTTAGGTAAGTTACCTTCTTCATTTAGATTTCATATCCATTCATTTCAATTGGTTTTTGCTCAGTATTATTAACAGAAAAGAGGAAGGTTAGCTGGCCAAAAAACATGTTCAACATCACTTTTATATAAAGTGTTTTATATATAAGCTAAGTCCGCAATGTTGATAATACTGTAACATCCATTCTTTTATATTTAACTTAATTATTTTAATATTTCACATTTCTTTTAAAATTCTGTTGTCTGGTTATCTTGCAACTTCAATTATTTTCAGTTTTAACTGTGTTTATTCATCTCTCTCTTGTAGAGAAATTTAGATCATATAAATATATATATATATATATATATGACAGGCCCCAGGCGTGCGGGTTAAATGATGAGACATCTTCTATTGTTAACTCTTATTTATTTTTCCAATCCAACATGGCGTCCTTTGCGAACTCTATAGAACAATAGACGGTAATTCGCCAGGAGTCACCAGCTACTTCTCTCCAGTACGCGTTCGCCTTCGTCAGCGCTCGCTCCACTTAATAGGTTTACTTACCACAAATCCTTACGCGATGATAAAGAGTTCGCTCTATTTTATTTATTACTCCTTAATTTAAGTTAATCTTTTCAAACTGACATATATATATATATATACAGGGTGTCCAGCATTAATGTAACCCAATAGCTAATTCCTGAACCGTTCGGTTTAGATATACACTTCCAATTTTAAAAATGTTTTAAAAAAGGTAAGGAATGTTTTTGCATGCTTTTCGAACCAAAAATCCCATTTAGAAAAAAAATTTAAAAAATTAAATTTTTATGCAGTCTCCAGGTCCTATCACTTATATTTAGGAAATGATGCAGTACACAGAAACAAAGTAAACACAAAAAGTTTCCTTTCATTACGATAAAAACTGACCGAGTTATGCCTACATAAAATTGAAGCATCTGAATAGCTCAGAAAAGGGGGTCGTATATACATTGAGTTTAGTGAACAGTAATTCACTATCTACAGAAAGAGCAAAAGAAAAACATCATAGTAATATTGAAACATCGTTTTAAACATCATAGATTGACAATTTGTAATGCTGTATGGCAAACAATAAAAGTTAAATTAAAGAAATACTACTTGTACGGAAAAGATTAATTTAGCTTTTTTTTTAACAAATAGCAGCAAAAGAATACATGAATTTGCCGTTCAGATTATAGTATAATGTGGAATGATGCGCCAATCATGAATCAGGGGCTTTATTATATCAGAATGACCAAATTAACTTAAATAATGTTCAAAATGACTGCCTTCTCCGCAGAAATGCAGTAACGAACCCGCGTCAGAAACTCCACCTGCAGCTTCTGCAACATAGTTGATGTCATAGTCGATTGAGTAAATCGGATTTACTCGTGGATTCACGTTCATACACTTTGTTTTTCAGGAAGCCCAAGAGAAAGAAATCCAGAGGACTTAGGAAACTTCATCTTCTAAAAATTCGGCTAATAGTCCAGATAAAATTTCCGTGTATGATTCTGATGTTAAAGGTCCATCGAAATACATTGAGACAATTAAGATGCTCTTTCATATTCCGCACCACACATTCGCCGACCAACGCACTAGGTGGCAATTCGGTCGTATTAGATGTGGATTTTCGAGGGAGCAATAATGCGTATTCTGCGTATTAATAGTGCCTTGCCTCAAGAAATGGCATTCATCTGACCACAAAACTTCATTAAAAAATCTGGATTTTCATCCAATGTATTTAACAGGAAATTGCAAAAATCAAAACGACGCTCCTGGTCTTCGGGCATTAGTTCCTGCGCCTGGACTGGACGATAAGGATATGCAACGTACGTATATAATATGTTCTACGCCGTCCATTTTGTGTGAGTATGAAAAAGCCTTGCTAATATCCCGAATACTACTTTCAGGATGAGCCAGGGAATATCCTAGAACATCCTCAGGAGGTATCCGCAAGCTTGAAGGTGTGGCACGAGACAAAGGAATATGTTTATGACAACTCCCGGTTTTATACAAGCGTCGAACAGCACGGGCATTGTACAATAAGATGGATGTCTTCGAGTGGGATATTTAATTGCATAAAGTCTTGCCGCCTCTCTCTTATTTCGATTACACTGCACAAACAACAGTACCATTTCGCAGTATTCTTCATTTGTATACATCTCGTTCTCCTGTACAAGAATTCGTCATATTGAAATTGATAGCGACTGCACAAGAGGTTTTTAATAATCGTCATGATCAGTACCGCAGCAAATGAATCTGAAACCGCTGCAAAAAAGTCTTTTTTTTTTTTGGAACTGCTTTTAAAATGTTTTCTTCGTCCAAAATATTTTATTTTTTCTATGTTTTACACGTACACATAATAAATTTTATTCCTTAGTACCCAATTATTGTATTATCAACGTATGCTTTTAGATTTAAAAAAGATTTACATAAAAGTGACGTGCAAGAGTGAAAGTTTCCTGGCAGAGTTCCAATTAATTTCACTTTGGAGACGGCCCTTTACTAGCTTCTTGAAAACGGCCGGGAAAATTGAGGAAATATGCAATTTTCTAAGTTTCATAACTCGGCTAGTTTTTATCGTAATAAAATGAAACTTTTTGTGTTTACTTTGTTTTTGTGTACTGAATCTTTTCCTAAATATAAGTGAGAGGACCTGGGGACCGTATAAAAATTTAATTTTTGTAATTTTTTCTAAATAGGTTTTTTTTTATCGAAAAGCACTTAAAAACATCCCTTACCTTTTTTAAAACATTTTTCAAATTGGAAGTACATGTCTAAACCGAACAGTTTGGGAATTAGCTGTTGGGTCACATTAAGACTGGACTCCCTGTATATATATATATATATATAACACATCACTCAATACATCCCGGGCCTAACTAATAAAACAACAGCTTTTCTGCAAAATTGAACTTTATTTATCAAGATACTCCCCTTCAAAAGTGATACATACAGCCCAGTGCTCTTCTAATTTTTTAATACCTTTTTCGTAGAATGACTTGTCTTTGCTCTTAAAATAGGCTTATACTTCGGTAATCACTTATTCATTTGCACAAAACCTCTATCCTTGCAGCATTCTTTTAAGATCTGCAAACAGCCAGTAGTCATTGAGGGACAGATCTGGACTGTGCGGTGGGTTTGAAAGTAATTCGAAGTGTCATTCGATCAATTTGACCATCGTTTTCATGGACTTGTGTCACGGAGCATTGTCTTGGTAAAACAGTACTTTTTCTTTTGCATTTAAAGAGATTTTTTTCTTTATTTTTTCATTCAGTTGATTCATTAACGCCATGTAATATTCACAATTAATTGTTTTGTCTTTCTCGAAGTAGTCAAAAACAAAATCAACTGAGCATCCCAAAATATGGATGCCATAACCTTGCTAGATGACGTTTGAGTTTTTGGTCGTTTTGTACGCCTTTCACTGGCTGCTGTCCACTCAGTTGACGATCTTTTGGATTCAGACGTGTAGTAATGTATCCATGTTTCATCAACTGTCACATATCTACGTAAAAATTCCTGTTTAGTTTGCTTAAATAGCTCCAAACAACGCTCTGAATCGTCGATGCTTTGTTGTTTTTGATCAACAGTGAGAAAACGCGGCAACCATTTTGAACACAGCTTTTTGATTGACAAATAATCATGCAAAATAGCAAATGCACTGCCTTCTGAAACCTTTATATTCTCTTCTATCTCACACAACTTCAATTTATGATCGGCTAAAATGATTCCATGCACTTTTTTGATGATTTCTGAAACAACTGCAGAATTTGGGTGACCTGAACGTTCAACGTCGTTTGTGTCGTCAGTACGACCATGTTTCATCTCAGCATACCATCTTTTAACAGTTGTTTGCGATGAAGCAGAGTCCGGATAACAATTAGCAAGCCATTGTTTTTCTTGAACAGTGTTTTTCCCCAACAGAAAACAATGTTTGATTAGCACACGAAATTCTTTTTCCTCCATGGTTTCCAAACAGTTGCCACATTTGCCACAAAAAATCACTGTAACTTTATAACTAAACAAGATATTCTCTCGAAATTTGGACACGTGCCGTTTGAAAGTTAGTACTACTAGGTTAGGCCTAGAAAAGTTAGAAGATAGCACCATCTATATGTTAGGCCTGAGACTTATTGTGTGAGTGATGTGTGTGAGTTATATATATATATATATATATATATATATATAACACATCACTCAATTTGTACATAAAAACCATTAAGTGTAGCAGAAGAACTAGATATAGTTATCAAAAAGAAAAATGCACCGATGCAGTCTATTAGATTTGAGACACTGTTATTAAAAATTTAAAAGCGAAATTTCTCTTTTTTTTGAAAATGGAGGGAGATGAGGTTACTACCTGGAAAGAACATGCTCCTATTTAATGATGATAAAGCCTAATATTGTAGAGTCTGAAAGGAAATTTTCTGCGGCTGGACAATTTGTAACAAAATAAGAAGCCGTTTGAATGATGAAACGCTGGACGAGCTCTGTTTTTAAAAGTTTTTTCACAGAAACACAAGAAATTAAGAAGTGATTTTTTTTTTTAAAATTCCATTACATATTATTTTTATTTCTTTTTTTATGATAAATTAATTTTTGCTTTGATTTGTTTCAATACAAAACATTAAACCAATTTATAATTATACTTTCAGTTTTATTATATGTAATTTTAATTATGTTAATGTGTAAGTATTTTTAATAAATTGTCCAATCCTTTACCGCAATTTGTATAATGTAATCCCAAAATGGATTGATAATATAACACGAGATTGCAAACCCCCTAATATTTAGTGAATTAAATGTTTCAAAGTTATATATATTACACTAATAATTAGGGTGAAAATTGCGAGACTCGCTCATTAGGAGTTTCCTGGAAATATTACACCCATAGATTTGAAATTTGGATAGCATGTTTTTTTTGTTCAGTAGAGATAGTTTAAAACTATATTTGCGGACATCGTCCCTCACAGTAGTAGAGAAAATAATACGTTGTATATTTTTTTTCAGATGGTATTTTCATAGTGACTGACAAAGGAAACTGTTAAGTAACGGTCTTCTCAGTTTTTTTAAAATTTTGCTCAGCCATTTTAATTGTTAAATCAATTTTTAGTTTGCTATTAATCTCTGTTGTTGTTGTTGCTAATGCCACCTGTCTGACGTAGTCAGATCGAGGACCACGAAATTCATCATGGCATCGGGCTATATTGTACACCTGTCGTTAGCCGTAGCTTTGAGCACCATGCAGGTGACAGTACGTTTTGGCTCGGTTCCACCCCAATTTTGAGGGAGAACACCCTGGAAGTGGTCAGGGGTTTCCCACCTCTCTCCCCCTTCCACCAACCACACGAGAGGACTTGCGGCTCGACGGCTATTTAGAGTACCCCATGCCGCGAAGGCACTATACATTTACAAACATCCATGTCTTCTCTGGGATTCGAACCCAGGCCCTACAGCACGGCAGCCAGCGTCGCTAACCACTATACCGGATGGGCAACACAATTAATCTCTAAACGTTAATACCGTATTTACTCGAATCTAAGTTGCACTATTTTTCCACTATCAATGCTACTGAGAATCGGGTGTGGCTTAGAATTGAAGGCAAACCATTTGTTAGATGGGATAAATTGAATTTCCACTCTTTTCAAATGGAAAGATTTAACCACCATTTCTGGCCATTTGCATCGATGACATATCCTCTTCAGTAATTTATTTCCAGTATCCATTCTTTCCTAAAAAACGATTTGGGCTCATATTTATTTATTTTTCTATACGATCTTCTTTTAATCATTTAAACATCAAAGGTGTCGGTAATAATATCATGAAGAATTTACTGTGGCACAATTGTAAAAAAAAACAGTTTTATTTGCAAAAAAAAACATAAAAAACAAAAAAACAAAAACAAAAATTTAAAAAAATTAGCGGCTGATAAAAATTTTGCACAGATGAAACAAATATCCGTTGATGATGTAAACAAATGATATCATTTTTGTTTGCAAATGATCAACAGTTTTTAATAATTCTTTTACATTTTTTATAATATATTTTTTAAATGTTGCATAACAAATCCATTGAATGTCCAAGAAGGTGACATAGTGTGGGAAAATACCTCCTGCAGTAGGTCCCTGAAGCATTGTAAAAAATATGCCCAGGCTTAAGCAACGAGCATGTGCATGATATAACAATCCCCAGTAATCAAATTCGTTTTCTTCGATTTGGGTCCGAAATATTCTTATCTGAAGACTCCTTCTTCCGGCAGAATTCATAATTCCCATACAAATTCACATGACATGACGCATATTTAGAATGTTGCAATAGAGGGCCTGTTGGTGAATAATGCAATTATAAGAAAGGAAAAGCGGAAAGAGACATCGTCTCTGGTACCATAGCCAGAAATCCATCGACTTTGCCGTCGTTGATGGGGCCCAATCAGTTGTCATCGATAGAACTTTATAAATTAGAATTTTTTTCTCATCTATGTATTTTTTGAGATACGCATTAAACATTTTTATCTTATAATTTCCTCTTTTGAGCTAATATTGATAATAACTCTACTTTTTTACACTCATATTCTTAAAAACTATTTTATATAAATGCAAAGTAGAGAAATATCACACACGTCAAACTGCAAGGAAAAGCAAATGCATTAAATTGCATCTGATCGGTCAGCTGATCAGCAAGATTAGAATTCATTACTTATATAACTCTCGTGAAATTTCTAAAGTTGAACGTCTTTAATAGCGGAAATAATTTCACTTTTGTTCTTGTATGAATCTAATGAATCGATCTCTGTAGATAGATAATGCAGCAATTCTCTCTTTGTTATTTACGCTTCGCTAGCTTATAGAAACTTTTTTTTATTCATTTCTTCATGTGCCATTTTTTTATAATGTTCTTCTAGCAAAAAATTCAAGTGTAAACATGCAACAGTTGTAGATGTAGATATAGTATTGGGTTTCATAAAACAATTTTTTATTTTGTTTTTCGACTAATTGTGATTTAAATTATTTTAATTTTTGTATACGCAATTCGCTTTTAAACAGAAAATCTGTATCAAAACTTTTATGCATACTTTTAAGAGCAGTAAGTAGGGTGAAAATCTTCGGGAAATCGGTTTTGAGATTTTGATATTTCTAATATCCCCAAATCAGGACCTTTGAAATGATATAACATACTTGCCATTATATTAATTAGAAGTATGTTAAAAATATTTTTAAAAAATAATCCGCTGATGAGCCACGCCCCCTTTGACAGATAGAAATGTAAACATTGACTTTTTAAATCGGAGAAGCTCTTACAAAACCACTCTCTGTTTTATTTATTCATACGCAATCAATTGCAGAATGACTGCAATCGTAAATGTTAGGAATGTTTACCTATTTTGGAGCGCATACACGTTTTTATCGTGTTTGGTTTTTTATAAATTAAATATAAAAAATTGCTAAAATTCACACATTTTGAAATTTTTGTTTCTTAATATGCTAGATGGAAAAAAAATATTTAAACAAAAAGCATAACGGTACGTTTTAAGAAGGTAGGAATACTCTGAATTATAGTAACATTTCTTTAAACACTAATGATAGTTATGTGAATCTTCAAGCTGGACATGAACATGACTCAAAGGAGTCATGTGCAAAAGTAAGTTTAATTAGAGTTTTTTTTCTTATCATGAAAGAGTAGGTACTTAAAATATCATCATGAATTTGAATAGTCTTTCATTTGTTTTCAAGAATGAAGTTCATTGTAAAATGTGTAAAAGAGGTTTAGACATGCAAGTTTTAAAAGGTAAGTCTGGATTTTACATTTGTCCTGAAATGTTTTGCTTGTCCATATCGTGTAGAATTCTCTTTTTTACATTTTCATGAAGGAACGCAAATTGCTACAAAAAAATACCAGGCTTGTATATGCTACGTGTTCCATTGGAAGAGGTGCAGAAGCTGGGAGAATATTTTGCGGCATAATGAATCTTACGCAACCACCTACAAGGTTTTCTCCTTACGGTAAGTGCATCTCAAATGCTGCAAAACTTGTTTACGAGGACTCCATTCAAAATGCTGCGAGGGAAGCTATTTGTAAAAATGAAGGTAATAATAATATTGTGGTGTCAGTAGAGATGGGACATGGCAGAAGCGCGGTTACACATCATCAAATGGTGCAGTTACTGTGACCAGCATTGATACAAGTACGGTGATAGATGTCGATATTCGTTCGAAATATTGTATATGTAAAAAATGGACAGATAAAACATGGTTTTTGTCCTGTCGATGAAGATTCATGGTGTGGATATAATAAGGCCGTAGTATCGGGTAAGTCTTACAAACGTAAAAATGATCTTCTGGTCGCTGTTGTAGTAGCGATGCGTCCTATATTTAGAGATTTTTCCCATCCTGATTTGTTGAAAAAAGGTTTCCTTCGGAAAACACAAAGCCCAAATGAAAGTTTTCATAACGTCATTTGGTCATGTCTTCACAAAACAACATTTGTACAGATTGAAACACTTTCACTTGGTGTTTATGACTCTGTGTGGCTCTTTGATGATGGTAATGTATCCAAATTAAAAATATTTCAGAAAATGATAGTAGAACCTGGTGAATATTCGGTTAGTGACATGAAAATTCGCGATATGGAAATATTAATGAAAGCAATCTATGCTTATTTTGGTCGATCGAATAAAATTTGAAAATATAAAAGAAGAAAAAGAAAGAAGAAGATAATATTAATAAAAATAAGGTAAAAACCGGTTACAGTGCAGGATCGTTTTGATGAGGTAAAATTTTATACAAAAAATTCTTTTTCCTAAAAATTATATTTTTTTATTGTGTTTTTTTCATAAAACTGCTGTATTCATGAACTTGAAATTTTTATTTTATATTTCATATATATTCTTGTGTATACTGAAGTTAAATTTTTGAAGCATTCCTCAGACATTTAGCTAAAAAGCATATGTGGTAACACAGAAAAGGAAAATTTTTATTAAATTCATTATTATACTCAGCAAAAATTATATTTTTAAACAGGCTGATCAATTTTTAAAAAAAAAATCACTTCTGTATAAAGATAAATGTTTATTTAATGCACACACAAATTTCTAAGCATTAGTGTTTAATAGTTTCTTAGTAAAAGGTACATAAATATTTCTCAAAATACGTTGCATGAAGCTTTTTATATACAAAATAATACAAAAAGTTCATGCTTAAAAATATTAAAATAGTTTTCTTGTTGTTTTGGATACTATTTATGTAATACTTAAGGAAACTTTTTAATTCTGATACTTTAAGAAATTGTGTTTACAAGTGAATATATAAAACACTAATGAAACTTTTCGAAATGTCATATATCCATGTATTACTGTCTTATAAAGATTACATTTTTTAAATTTTGTGTCTTATTTTTTCTTTTAATCTATTGTATGCATGAACTGGAAATTTTTATTTTATATTTCTTCTATATTCTTGTGTATACTGAAGTGAAAATTTTAAAATATTCTTCAGACATTTAGCTAAAAAGCAGATGTCGTAACATAGAAAAGAAATTTTTATAAAATTCATTATTCTACTCTGCAAAAATTACATTTTTAAACAGGCTGATCAATTTTTTAAAAACAAATTCACTTCTGTTTAAAGATAAATGTTTATTTAATGCACACACATATTTTTAAGCTTTGTGTTCAATAGTTTCTTAGTAAAAGGTACATAAATATATCCCAAAATCCAATGCCCTTTTTCGTTGCACAAAACTTGTTACATACCAAAAAATACACAAATTTCATGTTTAAAAACATAAAATCATCTTTCTTGTTGTTGTTTTGGATACCATTTTTGTAATATTTTAAGAATCCTTTTAATTCTGATACTTTAAGAAATTGTGTTTACATGTGAATTTATAAAACACTAATGAGACTTTTCGAAATGTCGTATAATGATGTAATACCAAAGCCATATTTTCATGTATTGACACATTTTCACATGGTATTTATGATGATTTATAATCAACTTGGATAACAATGTATCAGAACAGAAAATTCTTCAAAAATTGATGCATAATTTGAGAAAAATTATGCAAATGCTATAAAATATCTCGATAGATTAAAAGTGAAAAATGTATTTTATGTCTACATATGTATTTTCTGAGAAATCTAAGTAAAAGAAATAAGTAAAAAGTTATTGAGAATAAGCTAATATTTAAAAAGATAGTGCAAATACAGATTGTAATTCATAATTTTTTTGATGAAGTGACATTTTTTTAATAATAAAAATGCAATTATCTCAAAACTGTGTTTTTAAAAATGCATGTACCTTTTTCTCAGAACCTATTCAACGGAAGCACTTTCAATCTTCACGGAATATTTCTGATATCTTACTATATATAATGAAGTGAGCTTTTATTAATATTCCCATAATATTTTTGTAAAAGTCAGTTATCGTGAAAAAAAATGACAGTTTTCAAAAATTCATAGTGATACTGTTGTGATGAATGTTTTTTTTAAAAAAAAAACTAAACAATATATTTGAAAAAACTTCCAATCAGTTTAAATAAGAAAGTCTAATTAATATACAGAAAAAAATTTATGTCTGTACATTTAATAGTTTCTGAGAAAAAGGTACATAAAAATGCTCAATTTAACATTAGCGGGATAGGGGTAAACACTAACATCGACTAACCTTAAAATGAATTTCAACCTTTCCTTTTTGGAAGTGCCCATTTGCGCGAAATACATAGCACGTGCATTTGACATTCACTATCTTAAAGAAAAACTAACACTTATCACCGATATTGTAAGTCTGTTTTAAACAATGGCAAATTACTATTTTTACTGAAAAACACGAATAACATAAAATCTTCAAGTTGAATGTTTGAAAAACTATTAGTGATTGCTAGACCTTACAGTGTGAAAGCTTTCACACATTGCAGCAAACATACGTGAACCGAAGAATCTGTAACCGATATATGCATTTAACACATTCGATACTGGGTGCCAAGCCATTGCGTGAAGTAACATCTATTCAAGAATCCAATCCTGCAGAAGCGTAAGGTGCGAGACTATGTTTTAGTAGCCAATCCCGTGTTATCGTGGGAAGGGCTGATCATAATGTTTATTTTCCTTTTTAATAGGTGAGTGGAGAAAACCCCATTTTTTAAGGTCGCATTACGACGAATAGTTGCACAGAATGTGAGAAAATGTGTTAAGCATAATCGTGTATTTTCTATAATAGTACATGAGTCATCTACACATTGACGCATGTATTGTGAAGAGCCAATTCTCCACTTTACTGGGCGCCGGTATTCCACAAATATATTTCTTTTAGCATGCGCGTCTTAGGTCTTATGCGAAGATGGTCTCACCCAAAAATATCTTGGTGGCTCACCGATAGATCGCGATCGACTTAATGTCCATCCCGTATCTAAACTATACTTCTTGCTGAGATTAGTTGCGATAATCATAACATCCATATCTCATTGACATATTACTATATTAGCGACCTCAAAAAATCACTCAATAAACAAAATTTAATAATCAATTTTGAAATTGCAAGCAAATAGCTCTTGAAATAAATATAGTAACTCACAAATCATTATATTTTTTTAATGATGCTGATTACATTACAATTATTTCTTGAAATTCTTTTTATGTAATTTATCTTTTATTTCTTGAAGTATTGCTGAATTCTTTATATCAGATTGTTCCATAATTATTGGCCGAAAATGAAATACAATAGAAATCATGAGTCACAAAGAAAGAAATGGATTTTATTCAACAAAGTAGTACTGATCGACATAAATACACTTCTAACAACAAGTTTTTAGCGAAATAATACCTCGGTATTAGCATTGGTCAAGACATGACGAGCCCACAGAATCATAGTTTGCAAATGGTTAGTCACTCACACACCTATCCAGCTGACGAAACATGTGATAATCAGTAGGAGCCAGCTCTGAAGAATTAGGTGGATGAGGCAGAAGCTCATATTCTCAATCCTGGATGTTTTGCAGGCTAACTAACTGAGGCATGTTGTTGAACTCTATCATGCAAGAGAATGGGACTTAACCTATTAACCACATCATTGATTGTTTGTTGCGAAGTTTTCTGTGACATTCATTCAAAAGACGACGGTACACGCCCCTATTAATGGTCTGGGCTCTCGGGAGGAATTCATAATGGACCACGGTCTTGTTGGTTAACCAAATGGAGAAAATGTTTCTTGTATGGTTGTGATGTGTTTCACAGATTCGCTTTTATGCAGCCTCTGTGCTTTGCGATTGTCGTACAACAACCATTTTTCAAACATTGTCAGGTTCCACTGGCTCTCTAATCTCGCACTCCTGAGAGAGTTACAGGTCTCCAGGTATCTTAAAAATTGCTCCTTCCTTAGGGTAGGTTGTATCCCTGCTTCGAGCTTTCTCACCATGTCTGTTGCCACCAAATGTCGGGAGAGTGACTGTGGTGTTGCAAAAAGCTCTGACAATAGCTGTTTCGTTGACGTTTACCGGGGCTCTACTTTCTGCCGTAAATGGTTCACATCACGCCGCTCTGGATGGCTGTTCCAGATTTATGGTCAATCTTTATATCACTGCTACGAAACTTGGACAGCAATCTACAGACTGTACGCTCACTTGCCATGCCCTCACCAAATGTTTTGTTAAAGATATAAATGTTGCAGCCACTAAATGTCCAACGACGAAATCATGCGTAATCATGATTCGCATGTCACAATGCTCCATCACGTGCTTTAATGTTTCTAGTGCCATGACTGGATTTTATATAGTGTGTGGACCTTCCCACTTTACATAGAAGGGGTAATTGATAATGTAACACTACTTTGTCTGTCGGAATTATCTGTAAAAGTAACCTACATCTATTGTGTCCAATAATTTTGGAACAACCCAATTAATTTTAAGTTAATTTTTCATTTGCAATTGTACAAAAAAAAAACCTATAAAACTATAACTAAATAAAAAACTATATATATAAAAAAAAGAACTTTCTGAAAACATGTTTTGAAGAAATAGCTCATTACTTGTGAATTTAAAAATTTGAAATGAATTAATGTATTTTCAAAACTAAAGGAAACTGTGGACCATTAAAATTAATTACTTAAATTGCTAGCTTAATTAGCTGAAAATGGAATCAATATAGTACATGATTATTATATTTCACAATTTAAATATATTTTCTTAAAAAAATTATTATAAACTGTTTTTTTTTAAATTATTTTTTTAAAAAAATGATCCTTTGGAATTAGTCTATTTACATAATGACAAGATGTGTATATAATGTTTGATTTATATACAGATAAGCAACATCAAAATATATATGTGCATAAATTTTTAATTTAGAACAAAATTTTCTTTAAAAAAAATCTATACTATATGAAATATCTCACCAATTATCACACATACATCATTAGGTTTAAAAAAAAGATGCAAAATATGATCCGTTAATTTTTTTAGAAAACGAATGCGTAAATTTTTGAATTATATCATCTTTTATAAGTTGTGTAAATTTTAAAGAAATATGACGTAATTTGAAACGCAAAGAGCATTTTACGTAACAATGAAAAGGGAAAATTTATGAAATAAGAAAAGCTAATTTTAAACATTTATTTGTGCAAAATAAAAAAAAATAATTCAATAATCATTAATTCAATGGACAAAATTGTCGACAGAGTTATTCTATGAAAAAATTAAGGAATATTATTAGTATAACAAATCAAAATTGCAATTTTGACCAAAATTTGACATTGTGAAGGTCCACCATCCCTTTTTTGGTGAAATTAGGCATCGGAAAAAAGTGATTAGGTGCAATTTTTTTGTTCATTCAAAAAAAAATTTTAGTGTCAGTATAATTTGCCTTTTAATAATAAAAAATATACTTTAACAAAAATTAATAAAATTATATACATACATAAACGGTATTTAAGAGTATTCCATAAGATTTATAGTAGTGACATATTTAAACTAAAAATGCAGTATACATTATGCTTGAATAGAATATATTTTTACATTAATATTTTTTTCTTAATCAGATGAAAACATAAAACTTTTAGCAGTATACATAAAAAGTCTGCTTATTTTTTTGTTTGCATTCTATTCAGGCGGATGTCAGATAATTTTTCAGAAATCTTTAAGACTTTAGTTCGTAAGTTTATATATAGTAGCCTTAAAATATTTTGGAACAGAATTTTATATCTGATAATTATTCCGTTTTTATATTTATGTGCGAATTAAAGTCTCACACATTGCTTATTTTTTTTTAATTAAATAAGATAATTTTTCCCAGATTCAATTTACATTTTTTTTTAAATTTGAATTTAAACTAAACATATGTAATATATGGATGAATAAAATGTATACGAATTGAAAATCTTAATTAAAATAGGAGATTTATCAAAAAAAAGACAAACAAGTTGAGAAGCAAAATAAATCCAGGGGATTATATTTACAACAAAAAAAAAACTTGACATGCTTTCAGTTCCACAAAAAGACTTTAAAAGGTCATAACTTATCTCGATAATTTTAGATTTTTTTTTCAATCATAAATTTATTTCAGTTCGTATTTCCATCTATAGAGCTCTGAGTTCTATTTTAAATCAATATAATGTTCTATAAAAATGCTCGTATGTTTTAAAACATCTACAAGAGACTCAAATTATAAAAATTTCACTGTACAGCATGAAAAAATATATATAATCACACACCAACACAACTCACTGCATCGGTTTCATTAAATTGCAAAATATTTCACGCTTTAAGCGAGAAAACTTTTAAAATAAGAACCGAAGAAACATTTTAAAATAAGAAAAGAAACAACCATTTCTTTTTATAAGGGAAAAAAAGAATAATTCCTTTATATATGTATAAGATGATGGCAAATATAAGTCTTTTTTAAAGTAAATTTGGAACAAAATACCTCCCATGTGAAAAGTGTGTCGACATTTTTTCTCCCATTCAATGAAACATCTTCCATTAAAGTTATCCAAATCTATTGACGTAAAGTCAATTGAGAATGAATATTATGAATAATCTGGCTTGTTAGAAGCGAAGTAACGCATTCCTGAGGGAAAATAAGATGATTTTTTCCGGGATTAAGAATTGCTGATTTTTTTTTTTTACTGAAAGATATAGGCGTGTAAAACTTGGATTATTACAGTCACAAGTATTTCTTGGGAGGCATGCATTTTTCAGAGTTTTTAGCGATGTGTCTCAAAGGGGAGCAGAATAAAAAAAAAACATTTAATCAAATATTTTGGAAGATTATAAAGATAGAAAAATGTGCATAAATTTGTTTTTTATTTTATGTAAATATCTGTAATATTTTTAGTCTTGTATGGGGAATTGAATTCGCTTTTTTCGAAGTTATTTTTTTACTTCAATTCTGATCAATGCGTGAAGAAAATGTATAATTCTGTGACACTGACTTTTGTGAACCTTTGGCAGTTGAAAAAAAGTTCCATGTGTATGAAGAATATTTTTCTTTATAATTTAGTCGACATATATTTGTGAGCAAATTTTTTCTTGTATGAAGATCTTCTAGAGCAGTGCTTCACAAACTTTCGTTATTTGCTACCCAATATCCAATCAAAATTTTCATCGTAATAACACAATAACACACTCTTCACAATAATAATGTATTGAATTCAATAACACTATACATTCACACTAAAGCTACATCAAGACATTAACCTATTAAGTGCCATTGACGCTTATCTATATTTATTCTTACGGATATTTTATTCTGTTTTTTTTTTGTTTACTGAAAGGAGTATTATGGCAAGAAAAATCATTTGTATGCCAAAGATAATTACTCTATCGAAACAGGAGTGTCACAGGTCCTTGGCGAGAAATTTGATTGCAAAATGCCGTCAATTCATTAAGCTTGTGGACAAATTAGATATCGCTACAAAAGTCTTAGAGAACAAATGGTGAATATTTCCTGTGGAAATTTTAGAAGGTCCTAGAGCAATATTTCTCAAAGTTTCAATATTTGAGACCCAATATTCAATCATTATTTTCATCACATCCACTTTCCATACAATAACAATATATTAATTCGATAATTCAATTATTTGCCGTTTAAGCAACAAATCGATTTTATTCTCTAAAGTGCCATTTGGCGTATATAAACGTCTCACTCAACCAAAGCGTTAATTGCCCCGAACACATATAAACATCTTTTCGAAGTGCTTTCTTTTTTGTGTACTGCATCCATAAAATTATTCAGATCGCATTGGAATGCTATAAAAGGACCTTGATAATGTTTGTGAAATATTTACTTATTTCAGGGGATTTGCTTATGTATTCCTTTTTTGCCACCCCCCAAGACATCACATATTCGTGCCTATGTAGAAACCAGTGGCATTGCGGAGTTAATTGCGTAACTTTTAATTGACAATTAAGGGATTAATTATAAATCGTTCAAATTATCAAGCAAAGTGTTAATTTGTGTGTATAATTTTATATATGACAAACTCATGGGGCTATTAGTAATTATTAATGTTGTTCTTAACTTAATATTGTTAATTTTATTTTAAAAAACATTGTACAGTACTGATACATTTATAAGTTTATTATATCAGTGTAAATGTGTATTTTCTTTATTTCGTCAGAATGTATTTTGTTTGTTTACTTTCAGTAAATTAATATTTTTTAAAATAAAAATTAATTAAAATTTTAGAAAATATGAAGATACATATAATGGAACTTCGCAAGTTATACACAAATATCGTGTGCTCTTTTCATGTGCCTTAGTAGAGCACAAATGACAGTGCTTGTATGGAACCCTCAGATTTGGAATTTGAGTACCTTATTCAATCCCATTTCATCTGGATGCATTTTAATACTACCCAGGAATCTTATAAGTCATATGAATTGAAATTTCTGAAGTCAATTGGCGTGCTAGCCTAAGACGAAGTCTAAGTTGTTCTTGAGAGCACATATCTCATCTTCATAATTTCTTCAAAATAAAAGAATTGAAAATTGCCAAATAAATGATGAAGTAAAAAAATTGATGATACAGTTACCAAGAGCACGTCTTCCAATTGCATACCATTCTCGAAAGTGATCACAAAGTGATCTATACCTCCGATAATCCTAATCCTAATAATGTTATAAATGTGAATGTAAGTTTGTTTGTTTGTTACGCTTTCACGCCTAAACCACTTAACCGATTTTAAAAATTCTTTCGCCAATGGAAAGCTACATTATCGGCGAGTAACATAGAGTATATTTTATTCCCGTATTCCTACGCGGGAACGGAAACTATACGGGTGAAAACCAAATTGAACGCTAAGCTGAACTAAAGAAGTCGTTGCTTTGGTTAATGGCGACCAATGCTCTCTACGGGACATAGTATTACGCGCACCTGATAATACGATGACACGTGTCATAATTTTTTAATGATAGCTCACTGTTCAATTAAGTAGGGTATCAGCTGTTTCGGATGCCCTGTTAAAGTTTAGTATAGGGGGGAACCATGGCGATGTCGTTTTGGCGACCAAAATCGATTGCTAATCTACTTCAGCGATAGGTGTCCGGAAGCCAGAATGAATTCGTTATCTCATCATGATATCTATATAAAAATTGCCAAATCGAAAGGGCTCCCCCCCCGTATACTACATTTTTAAAAAAAATTAATGAAAAAATTAAAAACAATTTAGAAGTTTTACGGTTAGTTTTAATCCTAATTTTTTCTTTGTTTATTTACATTTTTCTGTCACATTTAAGAAATAGTTATCCTAATCCTAATAATATTATAAATGCGAATATGAATTTGTTTGCTACGCTTTCTCGCCTAAACCACTAAACCAATTTTAAAAATTCTTTCACCAAAGGAAAGCCACATTATCAGCGAGTAACGTAGGGTATATTTTATACCCTATTCCTACGTGAACCACGCGAGTGAAACCGCGGGTACTGATTAACCCCGTCAAGTTGGCGCAAAATTATGCATTACCAGAAATTTTATAAAATTTTTCTCACACACACACATTTGTAACAAATAACTGAAACATAGAGTAGTTTAACATCTTTACTAAAAGCAATTTTTTCAAATGTTTTTTATTAAATGTCGAACGTTTATTACATTACATTTATTAATGTCAAACTCAAACGTTGAAAACTATTGCCAAGTTGGCTAAAAACTCTATTTCGATAATCCAAAAATTTTAATACAAATTTTCTCCCACATTTTAAAGAGAGAAATGATATAAAGTTTTGGAAAATTAAGTGACATTGATAGCTCTATGGTATATTAAATGACAGTTTCATTAAATTCTTTTTTTTTATCGAATATTAATACTTTGAATTTATTATTTTTTAAAAAAAAATAATTCCATTATAAAGCCATGCTTTGCACGAATTTTTTCACTTATACTAAACCTAGATATTTTATATGGATATATTACTATGAAGATATACTAGATATTACTATGGAGGAAGCCCTACAATGTCAATCGCCGAGTAAAATTTGGGAAAGTTACGTAATACTTACATCAACTTGCTGTTTTTCTAATCCTCAAACCCTTTGGAATAAGTACAAAAAGTACATAGCAGAAGATAGGTATTTAGCGATGATTGCAACAAGACCATACAGGTATGATTTTCAATAACCACATCTATAACGAAACGCTAATAATAATTGAAAATAAGGTTTTCCCAATGGTTGGGAAGAAACTGCATGATTTTAGAATGATTAGTCTGCGACCAGCCGACAGAAAAGACTTCAATAATGAAATTGCTGGAAAATTTAACTACGATTTTATAGCGTTGCCACACTAAGTAACATAATTAATATCTCAATATACACCAGAACAAAGACGTTTCCCATCAAGTGTTACATAATATAGAATGCGGCAGTGGGCACTCTTTTTTCTCGATGCCTCTGGAGGAACAGAAAAAACGTTTTTGCGAAACTTGTTATTAATGTCTCTCAGAAAAAAACCAGAAGTTAGCAGTTTCTGTGGCTTCTTCCAGTGTAGCCACGACACTACTGACCGGCGATCGTACTGTACATTCCGTTTAAAAATTACCGTAAAATCATGCACATGAAGATTCACCTATCTGCAATTTCAGTAAAATTAGCTCTAGAGGCATGATGCTTCGACGATGTAAGTTTTTACTGTGGAATAAAAGTGCGATGTGTCCCATGAAAGCTATAGAACCGTTATTTCGGATTCTTCAGAATTTACGAGATAGTATGGATATTATGGGAGAAATGGGAGTTTTATTTTTTAAAAACTTATTTTTATTGAGAACGTTTATAGCCTCGAGTACCACAAAATATCACACGGGGGCTTACAAAAGTATGCGTGGAGCACACATCACAAAGGAAAGAAGGAATTTTAAAGTCATGAAGGATTACAACACAAACATCCATGCCTTCTCCGGGATACCAAACCCAGGCGTTGCGGCACCGTAGTCAGAGTCAATAACCCCTATACCGGATGAGCGCCATGGTAGGTTTATTGGCTGATGATTTCCGACAAACATTCCCTGTGATCCAGTGGGGTACACCGACAGATGAAATCAGAGCCTATTTTAAATTATCAAGCTTATGGGCGAAATTTGAAAGTTCAGTCTGAAAACCAATATGATTACAAGAAAATTGATGCAGAGTATACTTGGTGCCACAATTTCAGGTATCAGGAAAGGGAAAAGTGTTATCAAATCTTGAATTCCAATTATCCTCTCTGATCAATTCAAATCGGTTCAATTTCCACAAACAAACTCAGTTGTGCTGTTATGTTAATAAAGCGCAAGGGCAAATATTGCGTTTGGAAAAGCCATGCTTTTCCCACGGCTTGTTCGTTTGTGTTCAATGCCCGAAATCTTTACATATTTGTACTTGCCGGATAATATAGTAAACAGTAGCATTGTAGAATAATATTTGGTTTTGAGCCCTTTTAAACAGGAATTATTTATTAAACATAGATTATTTAAACTTTTAAAAATATTAATGGCTTTAATTACCGAATTTTTATTGTAAAGTATTATAATAAAGTATGTTTCCACACACACAATCTTTTTTAACTAAGCTCAATTTTAGAATTTTTAAAGTTTAATGGTCCAAGTGAAGCAATAAAAAATTATCATAATATTTATTCACTTTGTAATACTAATGATTTTGACTTTGAAATTTATTTAAAGATATCTTCGCGAACGAAGTCGCGAGTAAAAGCTAGTAAGAGTAAGTAAGAAAAAAGTAAGTAAGAGGAAAGTTATAAATGTGACTGTAAATTTATTTGATTGTTTGTTATGCTTTCACGCCTAAGCCACTAAAGTAATTTTAAAAATTCTTTCAATAATGGAAAGCTATATTTCCAGGGAGTAACATAGGGTTTTATTTTATCCCCGCATTAGTACGGGAACTACGCGGGTGAAACTGACGGTGATGCTTTACCTCATCAAGGTGGCACAAAATTATGCATATCAAGAAATTTTATAAAATTTTTCTCACATCTGTAACAAATAACAGAAAAAATGTAGTTTAACATCTTTAACAAAAACTGTTTTAAACGGTTTTTTTTTATTAAATGTAGAGCATTTATTACGTTACACTTATTAAATGTCAAACTCAAACTTTGAGAAATATCACCAAGTTGGCTAAAAACTTCTCTATTCCGATAATCCCAGAAATTTTAATACAAATTTTCCCCCCTTTTTAAAGAAAAAAATTATATAAAGTCTCTTAAAAAATTAAAGGATATTGAAAGCTCTATGATATATTAAATGACAGTTCCATTAAAATGGTGTATTTATCGAATATTAATACTTTGAATTTATAAAAATAATTTCATTATAAGTCCATGTTTTGCACTTACACTGAACCTAGATATTTTATATGGAGATATTACTTTGAAGATATACTAGATATTACTATGTATGAGGCCATATATAATGCCAATAGCTGAATAAAATTAAGGAAATTTACGTAATACTTATATCATCTTGCGGTTTTTCTAATCCCCAAACCTTTTGGAATAAGTACAAAGATTACATGGAGGAAGATATTTTGCGATGACTGTAGCAAGTACATGCAGATATGACTTTCAGTTATCACATCTACAATGAAACGCAAATAATAATTGAAAATAAGATTTTCACAATGGTTCGGAGGAAAGTGCATGATTTTTGATTGATATTACACGACCAGTCGATAGAAAAGACTGCGATAAGGAAATTGCTCGAGAATTAGACTACGACTTTATTGCTTTGCAACATCAAGTAACAGAGAGAAATTATCTCTCAATTAATTCAAGAACAAAGTCATGTTTTCCATCAAGTGTTACTTAATATAGAATCCGGCAGAGGTGCACACTTTTCCTCGACGCCTCTGGAAGAACCGTAAAAACGTTTTTGCGAAACATATTATTAATGACCCTAAAGAAACCAGAAGATAGCAGTTTCTGGAGCTTCTTCCGGTATAGCCATGACACTACTGGCGATATGTCTCACAAGAAAGCTATAGAATCGTTATATTGGACTCTACGGAATTTACGAGATAGTACGGATGTTGTAGAATAAATGGTAGTTTTATTCTTTTAAATTTATTTTTATTGAGGACATTTATAAACCCCGTTCACCACAAAGTATTATACGGGGCTTACAGAAGTAAGCGTGAAGCACACATTCCAAAGGAAAAAATGAATTTTAAAGTCATGAAGGATTAAAGCACAAACATCCATGCCCTCTCCGGGATTCATACCCAGGTCCTACGACACCGTATTCAGCGTCACTAACCCCTATACCGTATGGGTGGCATGTTAGCTTCGTTGGCTGATGATTTCCGACAAACTCTCCCTGTAATCCGGAGGAGTACACACCGGCATCATCTAGCTTATGGGCGAAAGTTGAAAAAGTCAATGTGAAAACGAATATGATTACGAGAAAAATGATGTAGAATGTGCTTGGTGCCACAATTTTAACAGGCTTTAGGAAAGGGGAAAGTGTTATCAAACCACGAATTCCAATTATCCTAACAGACCTACCGTTTCAAATCAAATTAGTTCAGTTTCCAATCAAACTCAGTTTTGCTGCTTACAATTAACAAAGCGCAAGGGGGCAAACATTGCGTTTGGAAAAGCGATACTTTTCCCATGGCCAACTATATGTAGCTTGTTCGGATGTGTCCAATGGCCGAAATATTCACATATTTGTAGAACCATATAATATATGATACAAATATCCTAGAATATATTCTGTTGTGAAATCTTTTAAAGATAAATTATTTATTAAACGTAGACTTTTTCAACTTTTTAAATGATTAATATTTTAAGTTATTGCATTTTTTCTGTTAGTTATTATAATTAAGTATGTTGGAAATACAATTTTAAATTTGCACAATTTGGGAATTTTTAAATTTTAATTATCCCAGTGAAGCAATAAAAATATATCACAATATTTATTCACTTTCAAATGCTTTGCCTTATGACTTTAACATTTATTTAAAGATATCAACGTGAACGACGTCTAGTTCATGCTAGTTCCATTATATATGGTAAACGCTACACATATCCTAACTAATTCACTGATTCTTGTTCTTGACATTGTTTTAGTACATTTTGTATTGTCTGCGTTGTGAGAATTATTACTTGTTTGTTATACATACATTTCATGGCTGCAACATCTTCTGTACATTGCTACTGTAAATTTCTTTTCTCTATCTACACTTTTTTTTTCTATCATTAGTGGAAGTCCTTTTAGGTTAATCCTTATAGTAGCAATAACCTAAATGTTACCTTGGTGTAACAATTTCATCAGTTTTACTATAGTTGAAAAAATTGTCAAGTGCTATGGCCCTTTGCCTTTCAAACGTTATTTTGAAGAAAATACCATTACTTCCTCTTGGGGTAATATCCATATCCGGGGGTAACAGGATACATGTATGAGGTTTTAAATTTTTTTTACACATTTTCTTAAGTTTTTAATAGTTGGCAGCATAAATGAAACGTAGTAACATAGATTACGATATGAACATTCAAAATTAATGTACGAGTGTCGTTTCATTGCCTTAGGAAGTGTTAAAGAGATAAAAGTAAGAAATTTATATTAGAAAATAGTCATATAGCGATATGTTACAACAGTTACAGCACAGTAAAACTTTTATATCATTTAAACTGTTTTAGAAGTCTTGAATACGAACAAAATGATATCGTTTGTTTAATTATTCTTAAATTTTAAAAATCATTATTTCGAACAACTCTTAATGAACTATAACTAAACATTAATCTTCCTTTAAAATTATGAAAACTGTTGCAGCCAAATAATCTTGTTAATAACAAAAATCCCCACTTTAATTTCATTTAAAAAAATAAAGAACATTATTTTTTTTTTAACCCGCGATCACTCGCGCGGGGTGCTGTGTACACCACAGCAACAAGAAACGCTTCCTATAATTCCACAAAGAATGCGCAGAACCATGATTTTTTCTATAGTTGCACATTTTGGGTCATTGAACCTTCAGGCCTGTTGAAATGACTCTCACTCGGAGGATTGAAACGTAATGACCTTCAAAAGTTTATCTGGGGTGCTGAGAGCACCCCGCGAGTGATTGAGTTATATTTTCGTACTCGAAGCATCTAAAATAGGGTAAGTGCTTCACTCTTTCCGTTAGTATTTTATTTTCAAATACAATAATATGCATGTATATTTTATTTAGAATTTCAATAATTGTAGTATAAAAATAATATAAAACTTAAAAATAATTGTAAAATATTATTTTTTTGTTAATATTTTTTAAAACACACTTTTTTTAGAAATTCTGGCAAATGTTCGATGGGAAAGGGAGCAACAGCGATGCGGTCTTCTATTAGATACTGTATCGACAGATTCTGAGGATGAACTAAGTGATTTCGAAGGCTGTGTAATTTCAGAAGTGCACCATATTAAACAATCTGTTCATCTCATGGATACGGCACAAGAATTGGAAGAAACTTCGAGCAAGAAACAACAAATAAATTCACGGAAACAAATAATTGACAAACAATTCAAAAGAAGCTTTACTGACACAGAAGATAGTAAAAAGAGCATTAATTCACCAAAAAAGGGGCTTTGCACTGTTTGTCCACAGGTAAAAGATGTAAAAACCAATTGTGTTTGCCTTCAATGTAAAACAAATATGTGCTTAAATCATATGAATACAATCTGCTCTGAATGTTTGGAAAATGATTAAAATATTTGTTTTCTACTTTCTACTATACTTAACATTAATTACAAAGTAAGCTTATTACTGGAAAAAGCGTTTTACGTGTGTTTTATGGGAAAAAAATATAAAATTATATGTTTTAAAATGAAAATTTTGTAGGCCTAGTTTAATTTAATATTAGACTTATTTGTATGCAATAAATTTAATAATTTTATTTCCATAATATAAGAAACATCTTGTACTTTATAAATATGTATCATAATTAACTTAATTTTTTTTAATACACGTGATAAATTCCCTTAATACACGTGATAAAAGTTTGGGGTGTTCTCTATACCCCGTGAGTAACGACGGTAGCAAAAACAGGCACGAGTGACCGCGGGATAATTTAAAACTTAGGTTAAAATGTTGATTATGGATACCTGTAATAATCCCTCTTGATACCTGATGCTTAAATACTTAAACTGAAAATATGGGAATAAAAATTCCTAATAATGTATAAAATTGTTTAAGAAACCCTGCCAATTATAATATTGCGAAATAATTCAAATATATTTGAAATGAAATATTTCGAGAGATTTTCTGATGAAATTAATTTTAGATGACTTTAAAAGCACACAAAAAGCATAAATCCAAACATTTCAAATAAGTATGACAAGAATAATTTCTGGTGAACTCTCAATTTCCAAATATTTATCAAATGAACAGTTTAATTTTAATTAACAATACAAAATTATATCTTTAAGGCAACAATTCTCAAACTAGGGGGCGTGCGCTCCTGAGGATAATAAATCTGCATATGGGGTGCGAGCATATCGAAAAGTACAAAATGACGATTACTTTAAAAAATTATTAATTTCCGGTAAGGATGCAAACAAAATACATTTCTGCTATAAAAATTAAAACACACATTGAACATTTATTGCAATCCGCTCCAATTTGAAAATTAGAAAGAAAAAAAGGTATGATACGTATCCAATTCCGTAAAATTTGTATTACGTAAACGTAATATATTCAAAATTTAATTCTTGTTTTGATAATCTGTACAGTTTATATTTGAAGTCATTTTGTAGCTTTAGCGAGCGTCAAGGTATATTATCATTCTATTCAATACGTTGTTAACGTATGGAGAAGCGGGGGGGGGGGGAGGAGGCGCGATTAAAAAATTATGAATGAAAATTAGTTCTAAAATATTGAAAGTTTGAGAAGCATTTCCTTAGAGTGCTTCCTGACAGTAAAATAAAAGCTGTAAATGAAATTATTGTTGAAAATTAGCCCACAGTATCTCTAAAGTTTTACTCATGTGAGCAATAAATCAGCTTTTAATTAACTTTTGTATGAAATTTTAATAAATTTAAGACATTGATGATAAATAAGTGATGGTAATTTTAAATGATATTTTAAACGTGAAAAAATTTGCAGTAGAGCAATTACGATAACTTTTCTGTGTTACCAGAAATTACCCCTTTCCTAAAAGAGATTTATCCTAAATCATGCTGTAGGTGCTCGCCATGACGTCATATTTTGTAGGAGGATGCATTTAGTAACCCGGTGTTTGTTGAGCAGGGAATGAATATCAAATTTTGTGTTTTTGCCTGGGAAAGAGTGCTACGGAAACTTACTAAATGATAAAACATGTGTACGGAACAGTGATAGACTATCGCGCACACGAGAATTTGAGTCGCATCGATGTTTCAGAAAGAAAGGAAAAGTATCCAAGATGTGAGTAACACCCTAGAAGTATGCAGATTTCCCGCACCACCAAAAACAATAAAAATTGTTTCTGTGGAGGTACGTAAGAACATGATTCAACCGTTAAAGAAAATAGCAGAATCAGTTGGGATAAACTATGTCACACGTCAACAGGTACTGACTAAGAATCTTAACATGCATAGGGTATGACAACACATCGTTCTTCGCATGTTAAACGAAAAATCAAAAGGCAATTCAAAGAAAGAAATGGCGGCTGATTTAATCTCGATTGTTCACAAAGACTTCCCAAATTGGCAAAATTGTTACTGTTGACTAGATAATGTATTTTTTGTACGACTCACATTTTAAAAAAGCATAGGTAATGTAGAAATCACCACAATCTTCACTCAAACAAAAATTCCTCAAAGATCACTCTAAAGAGAAAATCGTGCAAGAGTTATCCATCAATATCTAGGGAATTGTGCATTTAGAATTTGTCCCTGAAAGACGCAATGTGAACAAATAACTCTATGTACATAATATACGTCGTTCGCTTAGTTTATCTGAGAGAGACCAAAGTTGTGGGCTAAGAATTCATGAGTACTTTAGCATTACAACTTTCCTGCACATCTATTCCTCTTCGTTGTTTACTTTCTTGCGAAAACGAACTGTTTTGTCACATCCTCTTTACTCCCCTGATCTCACCACTATCCAACTTAATTCTTTTTCCTGAACCGGCACTTCGCTGGCTGATTCGTTGGTTTTAATCCGCAGATAAAGTTACACGTGCATCGCAGACTGAATTAAATGACATGGCTAAAAAGCACTTCCAGTTTCTATGACCTTTACAAGTGATGATAAACGCATGTTGCAGGCCAAGAGTCTTATTGCGAATTAGGATGTGTTTCAGCAATCTAATTGGTAATATTGTTTAAGTTATAAACTTAGCCCAGGAACTTTTGAATCCTACCTCGTACATGTTCATGCATACTATCTTATTGAATCATTTCGCTGAATTTCCAAATTCATACAATGAAGAAAATTTTCATTAAAGTTTACAACTTGAATGTATTCACGTGATTTATAGAATATGATACTTAATATTCGAATACAATGAATCAAAATATTTTAACTTCATGGTGTCTAACCCATTTTATCCCATTGTTCTATTTAGAGGACATCCAAAAATCATTATTGGTTTGTTGCGAGCATTTTCTCAATTGAAGTATGTTGGGATATGTATTTGCTTATGTTAACGTTTGTTATGAGTTTCTACCCCTCCTCTTTCCTCTGGAAATTTTGCATATGCATTGCATTAGTGGGCGTGATTCGTATGAGCTATTTGAGTTTGCAAACTCTTTTTCAGTTTACTTTGAACATTTGGCTGAGCATTTTTTATGTGACTCATTCATTTTTGTCCCAGTGGTTAATTAGAGCTATTTAGTTCTTATGTAAGCTTTAAAGCTTAATTGTTTTACTGTCTTCTAGGTAGGACAGTGGAACAATAAGCATGCAAGTGGCGCGTTCTTTCTCTCTTTATAACAAAAAGTTAAAAAAAAAAAACCTTCTAGCGTATCACTACTGCTGAGTTATGTCAGTGAAAAGGTCTTTGAAGTTAGAGGAAGCATTAGATTCATTATAAATAGCTTAAATTCTGATGAGAGAAACGTTGAAATTGTGTTGTGTAACCACCAGATGCAAGTAAAGTAAATGAACAACATAAATGGAATGAGAATGAAGTAAATACTGGTGAGAATATTATAAACACAGTTCCGGGTCTCCAAATGTCAGAATTAGACATAGTTTCCAGTGTGAACTTTAGTGTTTTTAAAATAAAGAGAAGAAAAAGAAGCTAAAAGACACTAGTTGGGATTGTAATATCGGATCAAAAGTTCAATACCGGTATTCGGTGTTCTTCTTAGAACTTAATACCAGGATAACGGTTTGAATGTCTGTATTAGAAATTTTTGAAAATAAAAAGAAAACACAGATGTTTTTTTTTGTTTTACTTGCCAGTTTTATTAGAGTGTAAAAATCACAAGAAATAATTTGTAACATATAAATTTTAACAGTATATAAAGAATCTAAAAAAAGGAACATCTTATTTATTTAAATCACAAAAAAGTGCAATTATCACAATTCAGCCTGTGGTAATGTTACAAATTTTTGAAATGTTTTAAATATTTTAAAAGTTAAATGTTTCAAAAATGTTCTTAAAAAACATAATGCATCAATTGTATTTGTCATTAAGCCTGGAACATAATTTTGAGCAAAATTTACCAGATGTCGAAAACGCTCTTTCTGCATCTAAGCTAGTGGTGGTACTGTTAGCAATGCGCGATATACATTTTCTAAGTTTTTACCTCTAAATCCCATATCTTCAAATAAATCGATTTCTTGTCGAATGATTTTGGATAGAGCTGATTTCTGTACTCTATTTTTGATTGTTGAATTGTTTTTAGTTATCGCTAATTTAAATTTTTGTTCAAGAGACAGATCCTTTTCACTATTGACATTAGTGCCATCATCATCTTCGATAATTGTACCGAAATCTTCTGAATGTAGATTGGTTTGTGGTTAAAACATTTTAAGAAAATTTACTTTAAACTTGATCAAATTTCATTTTGTTAGTCTCTTTTCTTTTTACCTCTAGAACATTTTTTGCATTGTGCCATCATATTCTTTTCATCATATAAATGATGAAACCAAACTGAATTATTATCAACTGATTTTTTTCTGTTCTTTAAAGCTATTCTTATTCATTATTAAAGGTTATTACTTATGAGTATATATATATATATATATATAATGAATCTGAAAAACATTTTGCACCCTAAAGTATGATACAATGTGAGTAACAAACTCACTAATTTAGAAAATATCGAAATATTACGCATTCTCTTCACAAGTACAACCTTGGTTTCTCATATACGAATGTCAGATTACGAATCCTGTACAAGTACAGTATCCCTCTGAGCTGTAATAGGACAGTTTGGGCCTTGGACGATTCAGATATTTTATAACTTCTCTTGAAAAAAACTCAGAATATTCAGTTATTTTATAACTTCTCTTATCAGGTTTGATTGTACGATGCAACTTTGTATTCACAGTCTAATTAATTTAGCCCGCTAGGGAAGCATTTTAGTAACAGGTGTTGAGGGAGGAAAGAAGGCAGATGAACTCGGAGATGTTATTCCTCTTTCAACGAGAACTTAGTTAAGATTAGTGTAGCTTTTTTTTCCTTTTTTTAACATTTATAAACCCCATGCACCACGTAATGTATAACACGGGGGTAAGCAACACAGACTGAAGAAAGGATTACAATACAAACATCTATGCCTTCTCCGGGATTCGAACCCAGTCCTTGCGGCACCGCAGTCAGCTTCACTGGCCACTGTACCGGATGGGCGGCGTTAGTCCTTTTTGTCAGAGAAATAACGTATGTCTATATTTTTAACTTCACAGATTAATAGTCTCATATCCAGTTGTATCTTGCAATGAAACAGATGATGGATTTAATAAGTTGCCTTAGAACTGTAAAACCAGCTAGAAAAAAAAGAAGAAAAAAACAAGAACACCGCGGAATGAGAGAGATCGGAATATAAAGAAGTTTAATATCTTCACCCTTTGAAATGTAAAATTATTTCATTTATAACATATTTTAATCATGTTATAATAATTAACATTTTACATAAACACAAAGACGTATAATAATTTGCAATGTTGGAGATCCTTAAACATATAAGAAACAATTTTAAAAAGTTCTAGTAAATACCGAAAAACTGGTATTTAAATTTGTGAAGACCGGTATTTCGAAGCTGTACAAATGGCTCAAAATACCAGCTTTCGGTATTCCAGTATACCAGTTTTGCAAACCCTAGACACCAGCCAGCTTGGATAAAAATCAAATCAGCACAAAATGGAAACCACGGGCTGAATCAACTGCAAATGATTTGCTCAAATAAATATAAATTGCAGTGAAAGTAAAACTCCATCATTTTGATCAGTTTTATATCAGAGAAGTTTATGATTTCATTGTAAAAGAAACTATGCGGTATGCAACTGTTGTAAGGGACGGGCACGATTTCTTGACCACTGCAAATGAAATGCGGAATTTTGCAGGCAATTTTGCTTCTAACTGCTTATAATTCAAATATCTGTAACACTGACTACTAGTCAGATATTGAAGACCTTGGAATTGCTCTGGGGAAAAATGACATGCCACTAAATCTTTTCCAAAATTGGAAAGCTTGTTTACACTCTGTGGACAATGGAACTGTAAATAAGCATGACCAATAACTATCCTTCCAAGTAAAAACTTTGTTCGCTGTACTCAGTTAATATTTTATGAAATCCAGAGGTGAGTACGAGGTCACAAAAACAAAGTTAATGTGATGCCGAATTTGTTAAATTCTTACAATAAACATATGGGTGTTTTGGTCACCACGACTGGTTGACTGGACTTTTTTTCCTTAAATTCCTTGGGAAAAGTGGTACTGGCCACTTTTAATACTTTCATTCGATATGGCTATGGTAAACGCTTGGATAATTCACGAAACTCTCAATAGAGATCAGGTCTTAAATTTGAGGGAAATTTGAAGAGCTTTAACGACAGTTAATTTGAAAAAAAAAATGCGATAAGAACCAGAGGTAGAGCTAAGATCACAAGTGTACCTCCTGGTGCAAAATAAGACATCCGTAAACATAGTGTTGGTCATTTTTTAAGTAAAGTTCCATTTCCGATTTTTTTTTTCAGAATTTAGCATAAAGTTAAAAAAATAGTTAAAAATATATAAAATTAAAGTTTATAGACTGGGGTTTCTTTTTAAAATCGTTTTTATATGACACGGATTATATTCGACAAAAGATTAATATTCGAAAACAATTGCAATTTTCAGATCGCAATATTTTTATAAAGTTTTTTTTTCTAATTTGCTTTCATTTGAATTATTTTATTATGACATTATATAATGATTCAAATAATTTTTATACCTTAATTTTCTTTGCTCAATTTAAAAAAAACATGAATTACTTTGTCTATTTTCTTTCTCACATTACCGTAATATTAAAGGAATAATAATAAAATTTATATGTTAATATTCAGTACACAGAATTTAATGGCTTCGGGAAAGCACATTTGAATTTTAATATAATCTATAGATACATGTATTGAAGAATATATAAATATTCTTCAATATATTCATATATTCATGAAAGCATGGTTCATTGAATTCATGATAAATTTGTATAGGAATGTATTGTAGTATTTTTATATTATATCCATATCTATATGAAAAAGTTTCTGTATGTTCTTATTACATTTAAATATGAATATATTGAAGGTAACTGAATTAAAATTTGGAGAAAGATTTATAATAAAAATTTGTTTCTTTTCATTCTTTTTGTCTCGTAAATTCTTCATAGACTACCATTTATTTTAATGATGCTAGAATTTTAAATTGCTTGTTTTTTATTATACATATATTAATATAATTTTTATTTAATTTTTATTCATTAAGTTGTTCTTAACAATAGAATAAATCTCATCTCGCAGATTAAGTCTCAGCATTTTATTTTCTCTTTTCTTGTGTGAGCTTTCGAATTCATCGTAATTTAATAGATGAGTTAGATTCCTTGTTTTAAAAAAAGTCAAATTATACTCCATGTTTCATCAGATTAAACTCCAGTGTATCCCTTTAAATGTTGGCATTAAAGGCAATGGGATTATGTATATTTTGGTCGAAACTGGTGCTTGTGAATTTTGATATAATCTGTATCGTTTGTCCATTTATAATTATTTTCCAAGGCAAAATGCAAAAGCAGAATTGCTTGGTTTTGTTTTCCTTTAGTACTACTGATGTCAGAACAATCGTCCTGGTGGTTCCCTTACACTTGATTGCAACAGAACGGACTAAACCCCACTTACTCGTATTCTCGATGGTCATCTTAGATCGTTCTCATATACTGATAGTGTTAAGAGCTATGCTGTGTGAACTAAATGTACCATTCAGCAAGCTTCCTGGAAAATACTCTAGAGTACATGATACTCTTTGAAATAGATCTTACAGCCAAACCATTGTTGATTTTGGATTTCCTTAGGGTGTATAAAGTCATGAATCTGATTTAGATCTGTTTATCTTCGGCAATGTGCAACAACAACCACATTTTTTTGTTGCTTTTAACATTACACATAAAAGCACCATGGACGCTATTGTAATGGAACTTGTAACGCGTTCTATTCTGGTTCTTCTACTAATCCTCTTGGAGAAACAATTCTTATAACTGAAATTTTAGTTTAAAAATGGCTTTCCGTAGAGATGACTCGGTTTTATTTAAATGTAAATATACTAACTAAACTCTGTCGCTTGGGTGTGTGAGTTAATGGTTAATCGTGAAATAAAAAAAAATAATAATAGAAGGGGAATTGCGGTTGGAAGTCTCATTGCATGAAATTAATATTTAGCTTAAAATCTATTCGGAATGGTGGAAAGAAATAGTGTTAGGTGAGTGAGTGAATGAGTGAATGTTTATGTCAAACTATTCAGCTACTCAAGAGCTTTTTGGTGATATACCTCGTAATTTTGATCCATGTTCAAATGACGACCAAACTGGCAACAATATTTTCCTAATTTCACCCACCACACCATGGAGAGGACATTTCTGTTGTCGACAGATTTAGCATGCATCGCTACCCTACTCGGCGGGTTTTCAGCAGTACTACGCTCCTACACATGACACGCTGGTCACGAGTCCGTTACCTTGATCACTAGTCTACCGTGGTCATGGAAATAGTGTTGTAGCTAAAGAGCTATCGTGGCTCGACAAGGATCCTCATAAAGATCTTCGAATCAAAAATAAATTATTTATAATAGTTTTATGTATTAGATTAAGTATTAGGATATTATATTGATCTCAAGATGTTATGTAATAAAATTGTATAGCATTTATGAAGCGATAAGTGTAAAAAAACGTATCTGCTTATAAGATCACGTCTGCCTCTTACTGTGACATTCGGGCAGTTACAAATTGGTTTCAAAACATGATGAAAATTCTGAATCTCTTAGTATCTACACTAAAAAAATGTGAGAACAATGAGCCGCAATAGGATCAAAATTTTTCAAGGTCGCTTATTTTAACGGTATCATAACTCATCTTTACTCGTCGATTCCCAAAGGGCCGTCCACAAGCTCTCGACCATGATTACATAGCTACCGCAACGCTTTATTAATGCAAGTGCAATGTACTGTTCTGCTTGAAATAAAAAATTGTGTTAATGAGTTATAGAATATTTCATTTATATATAAGCTTTCATGATTCTCTCAAAACCCTTTACTTATTAGTCAAATGTAAAGGAAAGAGAAATAGGAAATTTTGCATGTTATTTCCTCTTCTTATCCAGCAGAGTTTTAATTATATATCTACAGCAAAGCACAATCGTGTTTCTCAAAATCAAATACGAGATATCTATACGTGACTGCTGATAAAATTTCATTAACAATGGAATAAAAAAATAATGGTTATATACCTATAAGTATGTATTACTGTGGCTAGTACTGCCCACTATCTTCAAAAGTTATATTTTAGGCTTTATAAATATTTTGTATATATACAAGATTGTACCAGATGTTTAAGCAACGGTCACGCAAATCCGAGATATTGCGAATTGGTGATCTTTGAAATCTGATCTGCCGTCCCATGACATCCCAAATGTGTTCTGTCGGATTGAGATCTGGTGAGTTAGGTGACCAGGATATTAACTGGAATTCAGCATCATGATCCTGGAACCACTACAACTGAATTTTAGCCTTGTGACACGGGGCGTTGTCCTGTTGGAACATTCCATTTCCAGCTGGAAAAACAGATGCCATGTAAGGGAGCAACTGGTCTGCAATGATGTTCAGGAGCCCTGTAGCATTCATAGTCTGAATCTACCACAACCACCAGTCCCAGATGTGCCCAAGAGAACGCCCCCCAAAGCATAATACCGCCACCACTGGACTGTATATTACATAGTGTACATTGAGGGAGCAACTGTTCGCCTGGAAGACGGCGTATCCTGACACGGCCATTGGCGTGATGAATGATAAACCATGATTCATCTGACCAGGCAACTCTCTCCCACTGATCCATGGACCATTCGCGATGTTCCCGGGCCCAGTGCAGCTGCAGTTGGCGATGACGCTTGGTCAGCAAAAGCACACGAGTGGGAAGCTTGCTGCGTAGCCCCATATCTGACAGTGTCCGCTGAACAGTGTGCACTGATACTATTCTACTTGGCCCTGCATTGTATTGGGCTATCAGCTGAGCCACTGTCTGGCTCCGGTTTTGCTTCACCATGCGAGACAATCTCCGCAGACCTTTTTCTTTGATAGCGTGTGGACGTCCAACACCATGTCGTCTACTGCTGGTTTCACCGTCTTTCATCCACTTTGCATCAGTACTAACAAATGTAGATCCCGAACAACCCACGATTCGTGCAATTTCGGAAATACTTGTTCGGAGCATTCGAGCCATTACAATCTGCCCTCTATCAAAATTGCCTAGATCTGCAGCCTTTCCCATCACACACAGAAGTAAGTGAAAGAATGATTTTTCAGACTCTCGAGCAGCAGTTAAATACCACTTCCACCTGATCACGTGCCTTCCACGTCATCCAGGCGAGTTCATTGTAAAATGTAGGGGTGGTCATAATGTTTTAGCTCTTGAGTGTATATATATATATATATATATATTGTTCAATTCTAAGCCGCCATCGATTCTAAGCCGCATCCCAAATTTTCTCAACATGTTTTTGCGAAGAGTTAAGAAATGGCGTAGAAGGGTTTATCAATATCCAATAATTCCTAAATTTTCAAACCAAGTAAACAAGTTAATTGAGAACTAATATAATATGAATAATTAATTCCTTTTAACGTAATATAAAACATTCACATACAAACATGAACTTGTAATTGCTAAGACCGTCAGTATCATGTTCAGTTACACTTATCCATAGAAATGTTTCAGCCTTCCACTTTAAGCCGCTTCCGATTTCAATAGCATTAACATTGGAAAAGAAAGTGCTGCTTAGATTATAATAAATAGGATATATATATATATATAACTATTATATATATATAATATATATATATTATATATATATATATATATATATATTCGTGTAGATTAAGTCGATATGGTAAATCGATAGTCAAATAAAATGACAATGATTCTTTGTAGGCACAACTCTATACTTTATTCTATAAACTGAATATTTCCTATCCTTATATATTGCCATCGTCAGTTCCAGAACTTTCCATAATTATAATTGCAATTAACTTTTCCAGATACAAATACAATAAAATTAAAAGCACAAAAGAAACAAAGAATCACAATTATTAAAGAAAATAAGCGTGTGACACAAAAATTAGAGTTAATAAAAAGAAAAAAAACTTGTATTTTTGGAAAGTCACCCGCAAAGGGGCGCGTGAGTCCGTGTACACGGCAGCCGAAGTCAACTATTTTTTTGCTACATTTCTCCCTCCTCAAGACGAAGCAGCATCTCTCTGTAATATAGTTTGGATTCTCGTAACAGTTCGGGAATGCTGTGTACTCTCTCATATAGTTCACATATAATCCTGGCCAACAGTACTTGATCCTTATTCAAACGTACGTTTTGGCAAAACCGGGATGACCGGCTGTTAGTGCTTCATGAAGATTCTTTAAGATATCATGGCAGATTTGTTTTGGTACTACTAAAAGTGATTGTTGTACCATAGAATCATAGTTTCTATTGTATAGCACATTATTTCTTATTTGATAACTTTGATAACCATCACCTTTCTCGAGAATTTTAGTTATCGACTTGATGTGTTGATTGTTCAGCTGCTCCTTTCTGTAATCTGCAATAGCTGCAAGGGTGATGATGAGTGTGGACATTTTATGGCACAAGACTCAAGTTTGGCTAAACTGCGCCACACATTTATTAATATATATTAAAAGTTTAAAAACATATATACATAAACATGAAAATGTATTTTAAAAAACCAGATTGAGAATAAAATATAAAATTGAGTAAAACATTTAAAAAGAGAACAATTTAACATTTCTACACGATTCTCTTATATAAATATATAAAACTGATGATTGAGAAAAATTTCTAAAATAGTTATATTTGATGTAAAATATCAATTGAACGTAAAAATGCAAAAAGATTTGGAAGGGGAGTTTCCCCAACCAAATCAGTCAGAGATAAGAGATTTGTTTTAAAAAAGATGATCCTTTTAGATGAATACTTTGGACATTCTATTAAAATGTGTAAAATGGAGAGGTAACAGTGGCAAAAGTCGCAAACTCTCTCCTAGCAATAGATGTCTATGTGTTAGACGGGTGTGTCCTATACGAAGTCGAGTCAAGCAGACATCAGGTCTTCGTATTGGTACCGCTGTCCAATGGGTAATGGAAGGATGGATGTAATGTAGTTTGTTGATGACCTGCTGATCCCAAATAGCTGCAAGGGAAGGGATTTCATCAGAGTTCTCAGTTTATGTTTCTGGAAGTGGTTTTCTTGATAAAAAATCAGCGTCTGTGAATGCTTACGACCGCTCTTGTGGGTGATGTCTATGCCATACTCTTGCAACCTCAAAGCCCAGCATGCAAGTCTTCCGGAGGATCTTTAAAATTGCCTAGCCAACATAAAGAATGGTGATCCATTACTATGGTGAAGGGCCTTGCGAAGCGGTACGGTCTAAACTTACCGATAGTCTTTATGGCACCAAGACGCTCTTTTTCGTTCGTCTAATAGTTCATTTTGGCAATGCGTAAGCTATTGGTCTTCCTTTACTATCCTGGACATGTACTAGTACTGAACCAATGTCATACCTGCTGGCGTCAGAGTGTATTTTTGTCTCTGCATTTGGAATAAAAGGCTCCAGAACTGGGTCGCTGGTCAGTAATTTCTTAAGAGGCGAAAATGATTACTTTTGCTTTGTTCCCATATAAACTTTGCATCTTTCTTCTACAAGTCATGTAACAGCTTCGGGATATCGTCGACATTTTTCATTAAAACCCGGTAATATGAGCATAGACCCAGAAAACTTCGGACATTTGAGATATTTTGCGTAATAGGAAAATTTGTTACAGCTGAGGAATTTTGTAGATCTAGATATATTTCATCTTGATAAATTAGATGGCTCAATATCGTAAGTTTCTTCTTTCCTAAAGAACATTTGTTGGATTTTAGTGTCCGGCCCACCTCCTGGATACATTTCAAAATTTTTCTCAAACGTGTCATATGTTTTTTGAAATTTGGAGGATACACGATGATGTCATTGAGATAGTAAAGGCATCTGTTCCATTTGAGGCCACACAGGGCATTATTCATCATGCGCTCAATTGTAAGCGGGGCATTGCATAAGCCAAAAGGAATGACTTTATTATTCATAAAGCAAATCTGACGTCAAAAATACAGTATTTTCCCTGTTTTTGTCCTCGACTTCTATTTGCCAGTATCCCAACTTTAAATCTATCATAGAGAAAATATTTCCGACTGCTAGGCTGACTCAAGTGCCATCCATGCATGAATGTATATAGAAGTCTTTCTTCATGATTTTGTTCAGTCTTCTATCATCGACACATAAGCACCATTCACCATTCTTCTTTTTCACAAGAACAACTGAATATGACCATGGGCTCTCTAAAAGCTGTATCACATCCTCTTTTTGCATCTTTCGCACTTTGTTTTCAATCACACGTCCTTCAGTAGTGGATATACGGTAAAGTCTTTGCTTGATTAGGACACTGTTACCTGGGTCAATCTTGTGTTTTACAGTATTACATTCGGATTTTCTCCCTTTTTCACTATAATCAAAATTGTCACCAAATTCTAGTAATAAATTTAACAACTGTGTCTTCTCAATCGAAGTCAACTCAGTGTCTAAAAGTCCTTCTATTTTTCTCGAGTTATTCCTGTCATTGTCTTGCGTTCTTGATAGCTACCTCAATCTTCATTTTTCAATGAACAAATTACGTCTTTTTCTATTGTTTTCAAGCGGGCTATGTTTATCTTTTTCTGAATCAACTGGATTCAACGAGAGAAATTTGTTATCCATAATTTACAGTAACCACTCTCAATATTCACAATCGATGCTGAGATACATATTTCCCTTTCGTGCCTGAGATCTTTATTACCGATAGTCAAAGCTTCATTTACATCTTGAATATCTGGATGAAGGGCACATATTTGCTTCAAAGAATTGAAATTCAATAATGTAGTCTGTGGTGGAAAACAACAAGATATCCGATTCATTAGACGGGGTGTTTGGAAATGTTTCTGCGACTTCTTGGTGGCTCGGAAAAAGTCCCAACCATGTATCATTTGATGACTGCATTGAGGAAACTCCATAAATTCAAATGGTTTCACAATTCAATTTAGGTTTACATTTAATACATATCTTCCCTATGTGACAACAGGTTTTCCACAAGCAATTTTCAATGTGGGTCCAGTTTCGGCAAATCTAGAAACTTTCAATTGTCGGCGTAATTTTCAGATATAACGGAGCAATCGGCACTTGAATCAATGAGAGCCTTTAAACACTGTCCATTTACAGTGACATTTGTTTTGATATTTTTCAATTTCTTTGTATGTACGTCGGAGGAATTTTCTTCAATCGCGGTCTCATCTCCTACACAGGTCATTTGAATTAGTTTTCCCTCATTTAATAGGCATGGAGAACGGCTGGATTGACGTAAAGGTGAGTGTGATTGTCGTCAGTTGCGGGAATGTAGATGATATGGTGAAAGGCTTCTGAAATTGGAGGAAGTCGGCTGTGCATAGGCTTCAAAATTTTGTATTGAGTCAGTGTCTACGTCTCATCTACAGTTGAATATTCTAGTGGGTCGAAAATATACGAACATTACGTCAAAACGTGTCGTGGGTGCCCGCAGTGATAGCAGCGAGGTACGCTACTATCGGTTCCCCAATGGTCTATTTTACGTTTTGGTACGGTAGTATGTATTACTTAACGTCTTAGTAGCGACTTAACTGTGACTGTACGTTGAGAAGCGGTGTTGTGTCGAGGAAAAATGTTGCGTCGTTTTGGGACGGAAAGATGTGCAATAGCTTGCATAACCTCTTCTCGTTCCATAGATGCAATGTCAGGAGTTGAATCATGTTCTTTCTCGTTGTTGTATTGTATATCGGGTAAAACATGTCTCAATTCTATGACAATATTTCGAATTAAAGATCGTATGTCCTTAATTCCTTCAGGACCGGCGAAAGGGGAAAGAAGCGTTTTCCAGACCCGCACTTTCCGAGAGTATACGCGCGCACGGGACCGAACGAATTTCCTTGCTAAGCCGAATTCCATTTAAAAATTTGTATAAAATCTTTAATGTGATCAAATGCGCTAAAAATTACAATTTACTCTATCATTGATAATATTTGAATATACAGTACAAAAATTTAGCTATATTTTTTTAAAAAAATAAAACAATTGCGAATTTTAAAGAAAATATTTTCATTTAAAAAAAATTATTTTCGCCATGATGATTAAAATAACATAAACTCAGAACTTAACAAAGTGCTATCTGGCTAATCCCAAACGATAAATTTACTCACACATAAACTTGTTGTGGCTTGAACTGATCCAAATGTTTTAAATAGTAGCTAATATTGTTTTTTATTTTTAATTAATTCTCATATTGCTTACAGCTTTATGTTCTTATGGTCATGGTAACTCTGGTTGCGATAACAACAAACAAGAATCCTTTGTTCTCATTTAAAAATGATTCAGTAATAACAAACGATTCTTTATCGTTGAAAATGAGTCATTGTGTTTGTTCTATAAAGATTGGCTTTTAAATGTTTTTGATTATTAGCATTAATGTGTTGTGGAATCGAAAATAAATAAACACACTGAAAGTATTATTATGAATTTCGGTTCTTTATAAACTAGGCTTTCTATCTTTTTCCAATTTAGTCAAAATATAAGCAGAAATCCCGAGCGAAATACATCACGAATCTTTAAATGCCCGAATCTCTCGAAAAATTTAAACATTTGAAATTGTTTACATTAATAAATATCCTGGATATTATTAAAAAACACTCGGAGCCGAAGGAAGGCACATATTGAAGTTCAAAGTTTTGTGAAACATTATTCCAAACTCAGATCAGATCGTTGTGATCAGGGGCCTCAGAGCAGGGAAAGTGCAATCATATATATTATACCGCGGGCCCTGGAGGATGAAACGCGGGATCACATATACGTGATAACTGTCCTGAACGGGTTAAGGTCCTAATGTTTCGACCGTTACTGTCGAAACATTAGATAGCCTCTGGATCTGTTCGCGTGATACGCCTTCTTCGAAGAATTTTGATTTTTGCGGCACCTTTTCATAAATTCATCACAAGTCCCAATATCCTGAACTAAAAGTGTCTGGTACAAATCTTCTGCTGTGCTTTTTATGAGATGGGCTACTTTCTCATCTTTCGACATAGAACGGTTTGCTCTCCGGTATATCTTGAATATACGATTCAGACGTCTCTCCTAATCGCTGTGCTCGAGTAAGTAACTCTCTCAGCTTCACATCGTACTTCATCGGTTCGACAAAAAGCATTATTGAGTACGTTTTTAAACATAGTCAAATTTGTCAAAATGTCCTCATTGTTATCGAACCACTGTCAAACTGTTCCGATGAGATAGAAAATAACGTTCGACAAGCATAACTGCTGATCCCAACGGTGAAAGGTGGATATTCTTTCTAAGTCCCGTACCACTTGTTAGCTTCATGTTGGTTATCTCCCGAGAAAATGCAAGGGTTTCTGGGTAACTGGTACGTCAGTATCGGTATTGGGGCAAAATTAAAAGAAGTGGGACTGCTATCCATATGCGTGGTTTCTCTTAAATCAGGCATTTTTCTAATACATTTAGTAGGATCCGGCAATGTATAAAACTATGAAGGAAGTCCTTGAATTCTTAGGCTTCTATGTAACTATTCCGTGGTATTTATTTTATTTATTATTTATTATTTTTTTGTTTCACCCGGCTTCTCCATCAAACTGTCTTGTAGATTAAATTGATATGGTAATCCACTACTTAAATAAAATGACAAAACAAATTGCTAGACTCATCTCAAGTCTTTATTCTTCAAACTGAATACTTCCTCTCCTTATATATAGCCATCGAAAGTTCTACATTTTCCATAATTATAATTACACACAGTTTACTTTTATAAATACAAATACAATAAAAATAAAAGCCGAAAGGAAAAAAAGAATTACAATTAATAAAAAAAAAATAAGCACGTGACGCAAAAATTAAAGTTAATACAAAGAAAACAAAATAAGTTATATTTTTAGCAAGTCGTACATCCGGGCGCGTGAGTCCGTGTACTTCGCAACCGAAGTGAACTATTTTTTTCGCTACAATATTAAAAATATTATTAATATCCTTATTTATAATTATATGTTGGCTATTCGAAATATTTTATAATTTTATTAAGATAATCATAAAGGTTTGGGAACACAAAATGACTTGTTGGTTTTGTTTTAGTCGATTAACTCATAATTTTTGTATATATTCACATTGTTAGCGTTTAAGCAAATCATCTTAAAGTATTTAAATTAATTTAAATTCTTTTAAAAATCAATGATGGCATTATTGCCCTACTATCAGTGTTCAAATTTTAAGTAAAAATCCAGTACACACAATGCATTTTTATAATGTAAAAAAAAACGTTTTATTTATTTTACATTTGTTATGAATTAGTTCCTTCATAAAACTTATTTATTAGCCAATCATTATAATTAATTTACTAATCGAGTAATTTTCTATATAATATAACTTTTAATTGAACTACAACTAAAAGGAACCATTATTTTTCTTGCACTTTTGTATGAAAGAAAACATTATTTTTCTTGCGCTTTTGTATTAAAGCTTCATCGAGTGGCTTGAAAAGCGCTATTTCTCACATTTTATGTCCCAATAAGAATGTTAGTAAATAAATGCAATATAAGTCGTTGTTTTCGTTTTTCTGATTGAATTCGTAATTTTCATCTATTTTATTAAACTGCAAAATTGATGAAAATTTCATTTTTGAATGATCGTCTTGAACTTATGATAATGAACTATGGATGAATATGCATCTTTCAAAAATATTTAATATTCATCACAGTTCAGAAAATTAGCGTTTATTTATTGATTCCAGTAATTCAATGCATTAAAAAAATAAAACATAATACAAATAATAAATTTAAAAAAATATTCTTCCAGCATACCCCCACCTGTTTTTAATTGTATATTTGTAATTAATTTTAACATATTTTTTAGTTTTTCTAACCATGTATAACTATGCAAGGTTACATATTTATGGAAATATCATTTAACTTTTAATTGTGCTTGAGTTTATTATGCTTGTGAAGTTTCCTTCTAAGTAAGTCTTTCTTTCCAGTGTTTTTTTTTTTTGAATTTTTTTTTGATTATTACGAATTTTAAAAATCACGAATAAAAATATTTTTTTTAAATATTTCTTTCCCTACAGTATATAATGATCTTTAATTTGCAAATAGTTTTGAAAGATATTTCTTTACGAAAAATTTTACTTTAAGGCTAGAAATAAAGTAAATATTTCCTCCTTTATGTGGTAGCAAAAAATTATACACTTTGTCATTTCTCAAAACAACGTTATTGTTATAGCCTCTTAAATTTAACCGCTTATAGATTTTTTTTTCTTTTCCTTCTTGAGGGTATATCTAAAACTTAATGGCAACAAAATGCTTTTCTTGCTCGTCTCAATATTTACCATACGTTGTTTCCCCCATCTCTTTGTATCTAGCGAAGTAGCCTTAAGTAAATTGAGAAACTTTCATTGTTAATACATGCCAGCAAGCACAGGTATAAAACAATACAGTTTCGCACCCTTTAATTCCACTGCAGTTCGAGAGGAAATTTTTATTCTCTCTTTTTCATTATACTTATTTTTTTTTTTACTTTTTTACTTGCTACGACAGCAGTAAGTAATTTTGAAAAATTTTTCTTCATTGATGTTGAGTATTTACTTTCATTGCCTCCGATTCAACGGTATATTATTTTTACAAAGAGGAAGTATATGAATAGAAAACTATGGGAAATGGGAACAAATTTACATTGTATTTAATAATTTTCCTTTCATTAGAGGTCAGTTTATCTAACCATTCCTCTAATTAATTTATTTTACTGAAAGTATAGAGGTGGAGAGAACTTTATTGTAAGTAGCTTTTTGGCTCTTTTAAGAAATAAAAAAAATATTCTGGCGTAAAACACGATTAGGGAAAAGAAATGCATATACCTTATTTATTCAAATCTACGCCACCATCCATTTTAAGGCGCACTTTTAATTCTCAAAATGTTTAAATGTTTTTGTGAAAAAAATATTGTCATCGATTCAAAGCCGCACCCTCAATTATCTATTCTTTTTTTTTTTTTTTGAGGAAAAAGAAATTGTGTAAAAGGTTCATCAATCTTAAAAAATTTAATAATTTTTTTCTAAAACATTTAATGAGAAATGATAAGAAGTTAATAGTTAATTTATTTTACCGGAATTACAATATTAGAAACTTTCGAAAAATGATCGAAGTCTTCCAATTTCTATTGCTTCATTTGAACGATGTTCATCTTTGTATATACAAATCCCGTGTCACAGTGTTTGTCGGCGATGAACTCCAAAACTACCCAACCGTTTTTAATATAATTTTGCACATTGTGTGTTATCTGCCAAATAATTTTTTCGTTTTGCTATCTCTGGTCCTTCTTGGTGCTGTATTTTGTGTGATCAGCAGTGTATTAATAAGATTAAGAGATTGCTATTGTTCTAATGATACTTTTTTTTAGTTGCACTGTCTATTTATATTTCTTATTTGCTTGGATATTTTAAATTATAGTAATATAATCACCATCATCATATCCGGCAAAACAGCCCTCGTGGGCCAGTGTCTTCTTTTGAAGATTTCTCCGCAGTGACCTCTCTTTCACCTTCTTTTCCTAGGTCTTCTCATTTATAGTCTTAAAGTAGTTGTTATATATATATATATATATATATATTCTCTTCTAGTGGAAACACTTTTATGAACTAGATCTATTTTCGCTATATTTTATCAATAAAAATTAAAGCTGAAGTCTGTATAGTAAATTTAAGATATTAACCTAAGAAAATTTCTGAATTCCTCTTTGACGTCTCACATTTTCTTATCTTCTTCCAAAATACTGAAAAGATATATATTATCCAATATATTGAATAATAAAGTAATTGTTATCATGCTGAAAACAACTGTGCCTGACTGTATTACATGGATATAAAAATTTTTTACTTTTATATAAAAATATTTAATGTGTTTGACTTTTAAGTTGAGGTAAGGTGAATTGCAATACACACACACACACACACACACACATATATATATATATATATATGTATATATACAAACAAAATTTATCTACAAGAGAGAGATGAATAAACATGATTAAAACTGAAAAGAATTGAAATTGCAAGATAACCAGACAACAGAATTTAAAAGGAAATATGAAAAATTAAAATAATAGAGTTAAATATAAAAAAAAATATAAAAGAATGGATGCTAGAGGATTATCAACATTGCTGACTTAGGAGAGCTTATGTATGTAAAAAAATTTATATAAAAGTGGGGTTGAACATGTTTTGTGGCCAGTCAACCTTCCCCCTTTCTGTTAATAATACTGAGCAAAATCCAAATGAAAATAATGGATAGGAAATCTAAATCCATTATGAGAAAAAGGTAACTTACCTAAAAATTGCATACTAAAACGCAGAGTCCGCGCTAAATCTGAGTAAAGTAAACAAGTTATTGCCAGATTTTGGACCGAAATACATATTCAAAGCAAAGCAATGGCTGAAAAGTAGCACTTAGCAAAAGTATGAAAATAATAGAAATATAAATTAAGAATTGTAAACATACTACCATTATCTTAGGGACACTAAGATTATATGATTTAAAAATATAAACATTAAATTGAATTTAAAAAAAGTAATTTTATCTAAAATTAGAATAGGGGGAGGGGTATCTATAACTATCTAGGGAGAATAATAAATTTATAATAATAACCTGTTAATAAACTATGGAAATTTAATCCTTACTATTTAGAATATCTTTATTCAAATATATATTGATTAAATGAATTGGATATTTTTGAATTAAACAGTATTTAGTAAAATGCTTATAGTTTTTTTTTTAAAAAAAAATTCTGATTTATTTAGAACTAAAAATTCATTGCGTTGTGTGTAATCAATAATAATATTTCTGAATATAGAAACATGCACATTACTCTCCCAATGTGATGCTTTTATAATATTGGAATTAAATTTTTCTTGTTTATCATAAATATTAGTAACTATTTTACTATATTTTAATTTTATTTCTATACAAAAAAAATTTGCTTCATAATTTTTACTATTTTTCTAAATTAAATTAAGATATTGTGGATAAAAATTAATGTTAGGTTTAAAGTCTTGCCTCCCAAAAATGATAATATCATCTATAAGCGAAAAAATTAATATTCTGAGTTGTCTATGAAACTATTTTCAAAATAATGTAAACATAAATTGGCAAGACAATTGCTAGCAGGGCCAAATTGGGGCAGACCCTTAATCTGTAGATAATAATTACTATTATGATAAACATAGTTCTCTTTTAGAACTAGCTTAAGCAGAGAACCAAATCTATCATATATGACATTTTTAAGTTAATTATCTTTATGTAAGTTTACAAGTGTTTTAATCATATTTTCAATAATTATCGAGTTAAAAAGATCTTCAAAGTTTAAACTATATACTGAAAATATCTTTTTATCTTTAATTTGTTCAATGAATTCCTTACTATTTTTAAGAATGACTGAAGTTTTAAGATTGTTTTTTGTAACCTGTAATATTTCATGGAGAATTTTGCCTGATTTACTGATATATGCATTAAAACCATTAGTAAATGTTCTAAACTTGATTGGGTCTTTATGAAATTTAGGAGTAAAAAATACATGTGTAAATATAAAATTACTAATTTGTATTTTTAATTGTTTATGAAAAGCCAAAATTCTATTATTTATTTCTCTATCAGAAATTGATGACTTAATAAAAGCTATATTATTATCAAAATGTTTGTTGAGCATTAAACTATAATAGTATTTACAAGTGAAGGCAAAATTTCCTGGCACTTTATCAATATAAACTATAATAAATTTATGTTGCAATTTCTTAATCTGATTTTTAATATCATTAAAAAAAGTTTATTATCTGTGCTAATTTTATATTTATTAATCTGTTGTGTAATATTACATTTAAATTCTGAGAAGGCCTCTAAAGGCATACTATATTTAATAGCAATTTTGCAAATGAATTGCTCAATATCATTATATAACTCATTTTTGATAATTTTATTATTGGAAATCATAAATCTAAAACCAGTACCGTCATTCATTATATTTCTCAGATTATTGTCTTTTACAATGTTGAGGTCACCAGTAATAACATACTGGTGATATTTATCTATGAATTCTTTAAATTCATTACAATTACATTTTAGGTTTTCTTGCTTTATAGGTACATTACAGTTACAAATTTATCTACCTATATATATGTACAAGAAAATCTTGAATCTTGCTTTAAAATGTTGTACTATAGCATGGAAACTATTAGTGAAACTCATGAAATAAAGATAATATACTCTTGTTACTTTATCAACATTATTTATTGATACATCCAACATAGCACACCCCAAACACACAATTTGAATAATAAATAATCTTTTAAAACCCAGAGCAGTATCTTATATTCTATGTTATGTTCCAGTATGAACATAACCTTAGAAGAAGAAAACGCATAAAGGGCAGCTTAATGAAGACATTTTTTTTTAAATAGAGAATGATAGAATGTCTTGAAAAATGAAAATCCGTGAAGAGAAAATTGAAGTGAGCCTCGTTTTCTTCTGAATCCATATAAAAGCAGCATTGAAAAGAATGATAAATGAAGCAAACTTTTGTCATGTGTATTGTTATACTTTCTTCTAAGAGATATGTGTAATAAAACAGTCTGCAGGAGAAATGGATATGGATATGAAACTACTGAGTCTGTTCATTCATATTTATGCACTAAGACCCATGATAGTTATATATTTTGAAAACTTTCTCTATGCATAATATAAGGTAAAAAAAATACTTTTGTAAAAATGAAAACTAAAATATATTTTAATGGTCTTTTTTTAAAGAGAATGTATTTCTAAAAAGTTATTAAGCAGGAAAAAATATACTATTATATGTGTAGTTAATTGAATTATTCCAAATAAAATCATTATAGGAAATCAAACAATGCCTTATATTTAAGGAATAGGTGATATTTTCATATTTCCCCCATATCAATCATGGAAGTTAAAAGGAATTCTTTTTTAATAATCATGAGAGTTAAATGATGAAAATTAAAAAAAAATTTAAATTGTTAATTAGTTTTAAAAAATGTTGTTAGTTTATAATTTAAATGAAAACAAAACAAAAACTGATGTGATAATATTGACATTTTTGGCGAAAAGCCGTATAGATGGCGCTCCGACTTTCTCTGTTTATATAAAATGAGTTTTTGTTTCGGTTCCGAAGCAGTTCTGCCCTAGTTTTAAGTTGGTGTTTGCTTCGTTTACTAGTAGTTGTTAGTATTCAGAGTTAATAGGCATAACTCACTAAACTTTGCAAATATGTTTATAGAATGTCATTTAAAGCATAAAAACTATCTGGCTGGCTTTTTTTCGCTAACATTTTTTTTTTATTGCTAGTTTTATCGAAAGTAAATTGAAGGTGTGAGATACGGTTAGAGAATAGTAACAAAATTGTGCTTAATAAGAGCATAAATTATTTATTTATATTCAATGTACAACGTATAGTTCATGCAACTGAAGCTAGAATCTAGATACATTTACAATGGTTATTCAATATAATTTTCAAAATGTAACTGATACATAAAGAACAAAGAATACATACACGTTACCTTAGATGAAAATTTATTTAAAAGGATTATTCCTAATAAAGGAAGATTGGAATCTAAGGAATAGCGTTTAAATTATAAAAGTAAACACATAATTTATAAAAGTGGACCTAAAATGAAGTATTCAAAATAGGTAAGCACATTGAAAATGCAACAAAATGAAATAATTAAAATATTAGGATGATTGTTTTAAAGTTAATAAAAAAAGGTAAGTACCTTCTTCTCAGTTAGCAGTGATACACAGCTAAAACTACAAGATTTTTAACATTTTTTTTTATTGTAAATTACGAATATAAAATGCATAGTCTTAAATGCGGTACAAATTGGTCTACGGAGAGTGTCCATACAATCAGCAAACATTTTCCTTTAAAATAAAAAAATTTTGTCATTGGACTCATTAGGAATTGAATGATTTTTTTTAAACTGGAAACCACTAACACATGTATAAATACAGTGTGGTTGAAATCCAAGGTTTGCACAATCATAAAAAATAGTAATACAAATGATTAGCAGTATCGCATAAAGAAAATAACTAATATCTGTGACCTTTTATACTTCGAATGCTTAAAATTATGTATGGCTATTTTAAAGGTTTATAGAGGTTTTTTTTTTCAAAAAAAAAATTCAGCATAGATTTTTTCATATTAGTCTCGGAACAACTATACTTCTCAAAATATCTGTTACCAAGATCATTTCATGCTGAACAACATTATTATATTATTTTCCTTTTGCCTGTTGGGCATATTTATGGTCACACACACAGACAATGAAAGATAATAAAATTAAAAACCATCTTAACAATATCCACAACACATTTATTTTCTGTATCTATTTAGTTTTGCAGCAATGAACCATTGAACACATATAATTTAACCATATCTTACAACTAAAACAAGATTTGTGTTTATTTCTTATTCACCTATTCACTACGCTAATCTAACAGATATATTTTTTTTCAAAATCAGGCTCAAGTTCCTTCAGTTCTATTACTTGGTATATAATCCTTAAAAGAAAAATCTTAAAAGTTCTACTTTAGAGTTGCATCAACATATATAAGACCAGGTAACATTAATCATTCGACAACGAGCTCAATGAATATAATTTTGTTAAAAACATTAAACAAATTAAACATGAGACTGAACATGATTTTAATACGCGCAGTGTAATAATGTGAAGGATAGTTTTTTTTTAAAAAAAGTACTAATAAATTCATTAAATTTGTTGACTTTTACTACGAGAGTGAGTCGGAAAATATGTTTCCAATGTCAACTGTGATCTTACTTGTATATGAAATTTAAAATATAGAATGTGACATTAAAGATAAGACATAACTTTGTTTTTCCGCATAACTACCAAGCACAAAGAGGCATTTGCCATATATCTTGATATGCTTCTAAAGGCCCTACAAGAAAACGCCAGGGCTCTGTATACGAAAGACGAGTTTAACGGTTATGGGTAAACTACAAATCTGCAGTTGAACGCACGAGATACCAGTACACCATTGGGTAGAGGTCAAGCGCGATTAAGCAGATGGATTCGGAAAAAAGTGGCCTGGGATTCTCAGATCTGGTATTTTGTTTTTGGATGACAATGCAATACCACACTCGGTGACGCAATGCAAAACCATATTGTAACTCTTGGTTGAGAGAGCTTACATCCCATCTGTTTTCCGGCTTTCGAAGCAACGCTGAAGTCAAACAAGCTGTTAAACGCTTCTTCCGCTTGCAAAGCCCTGATTTTTTCCTAGAGGGCTTTTTGAAGCTTATCAAGCGGTATGACAAATTTCTCAATGTACTTGGTACTTATGTAGAAAAAACAAAGTTATGTCTTAAATTTGATGTCTCATTCTATATTTTGAATTTCATGCACAACTATGACCACAGTCGACAGGAAAAACTTATTTTCCAATTCACTCTAATTTTTTTTTCTCAAAATATTAAATCAACAAATTTGAACTACTTTTTTCAAATACATAAAATAAAGTGAAGTTGATTTGTTCATTATACTTTTAACTACTTTCTATACGTTCTGACACAACGCGAAAGTGTAACTATCCATTGTACCATCATTGTATAAAAATAAGAAGGGAACTTCTAAGATGAAATGTAGAATATTTTCACAATACCATTATAAAATGGCTTAAAAGTACATAGCTGAAATAAATGTTATTATATTTTGAAAGTTTTGACACTTCTCAGTATAAGTACCTAAATTAATATTTAAATGTACGTTAATCGTGCCTAAAGTAAAACCAGGCTTCTTGTAAGGAATTATTATATATCCTGGATTACTTTTATGCGAATTATCCGAAAAGTGATATCAAACTAAAAATATTTTCAGGTTAATTCCTTTTGTTCCCAAAGACACGCTGTCTGAATTATTTGTGTGTGTGTGTGTTATTTTTTTTTACTTTTGTAAAAAAACTATTTGGTCATTGATTAAGTAAATTCACTCTTTAAATAATTGACACGATATTTTATGACGTACGATTTCTTAAAAAATAAAAATCTGCAAACACTTTAATAATTTTTTGACATGCAGATAGAGATTTTAAGTATGTTATAAATATTATTCAATTTTTTTCAAAAACTTACAGGGAAAAAAGTGTAAAAAAATTATATGAGAATAAAAAAATGTTAAAAATATTTTTTGAAACGACAGTAGAATTATTAGATTACAAGCGCATCTTACTTTACAGACAGCTTATAATTTTAAAGTTTTGAACTTTTAAATCTTACGCTTATACAGAAAAAAAAAGTCTACAGAATGTTTAATAAAGTTCTAGAAGCTTACAGAAAGCTTGTGTATCTTACGTGACTATACTGACCAAACTGTTCTATACACATCTTGAAAATTTTCAATTTAGAACAAAAAATTACTTAAGGTTGCTTATATCCACTAATACAATCAGGAAACGGGATATATTTTTTCTAATGAATTCCAATTGATTTAAAATAAAAATATAATTAACAAAGTTTTAAAAAAAATCCTTTTAAATTATGTAAACTATCCAAATACAAATCATCAATTTACAAGACAATTGCTAAATAACATATATCATTTTCTATGCCAGAAATGAAAATGTTAGAAAATCGTCCTTAACTTTTGATATATTTAATACTATCGCGATATTTTTAAACTACTTAAATTAAAATTTATCCGAATTAATTCGAAAATGCTAAAGATATTTATTTTGCTGTATATTTTGATAAAAATTGTATCTGAATCTTTTAAATTTGTGTGATGACAATTATAATTATTAATTTTATTCTTATTTGTTTTATAAAATAAACAAGAATTCAAATGAAAATCCATACTGTCATACTAGAAACATATTCGGTGTTTTATAATTAAATATTTTTATTTTAGCAATGTTTCACGTCATAATATGTTTGCTTATATTTATAATTAAATAACTCCCGTGCATTTATATATAATTCTTTTAATACTGTACACCTAGACAAGAATTCCTAGTACGAGTAATTCTTTTACAAGCATTCCTTCAGTGTATCTAGCGATGATAATATATTTTTTTCAAATAGTGAACTTCCAATTAAATTGGTACCGAGCTGTTTAAATTTTTGTTTCATTTGTTCAACAACCCATTCCCTTGCTGAATTCGTGCCTTGTCTGATAAAACATGTATTGATTTGATTTTCTGGACGACATGAAACTTAGGTTAGCAAATAACGTTGGAATTGTACTACTCTGTCTTTTTAATCATTCGTACTAACTTCCGGATTACACATGCAAAGAAAAGAAAAAGCAAAAGAAGCAATACTCTCAAGTTACGCTTTGCGTATTGATTCCCAGGATACTTTCCTTTTATCACTAGAATATTTAACTTTATGACCATGCTTAAAGTGTTTTCCATGGAGTGACGGAGATTACTGATAAGAAAGAATTTGAATTTTATTCAATTGTTTGAAAGAAATTGTTCTGTATGCATTGGGATAGGTAGGGGTGTCAAACTCATTTCCAGGAAAGAGTCATTTCCTAACAAAAATCCTTTAGAGGGGTGGTATGTGACAGTAGTTTTTCTTTCGAAACTGTCGTTCTGTTATTCGTGATTTGAATTATGTTTTCCTTTATTGTCCCTTAAACACGATATTTGATGTGTTGTTTAATTTATTAGAAACAATATTTTTACGATCCTAGTTATTTTTCTTTCGGACTTTCGATGTGGATTAAAATATTATCAAAAATTAATGTAAAACACTTTTAAATAACAGCTAAAATAACTATGAATTGATGTGCAATCATCTATCAATTGTAAGTGTGATAAAATGTTATTTGATTAAATTAGAAAAACACAAAAAAGAATATTCAATCATGAACCCTCCTCTAGGTGAATTTCAAAAATTACCATCCGTAGGCGTAGGGCATCTCTCATCACCCCATACTTAGTTTCAAACATTATTTAATCATTATATTTGTGAGATTTGACATAAAATATATTTTACATAAAGTAATATTTCACACAAAAAATCGGAAATTGAGGTATTTATACGAAAAAAGCATCAAGCAGATAGTGGTTTGTTATCCCCGTGTAAACACTTTTTTATATTTTAGAAGCCTTGATGCAGACCTTACAATATTCAAGTGTCATGGCGATTTCGTTTTTCATGCATTACACAATTTTAATAATCTTTTCTTGACGTCCTGACAAGAGAAAAATATACTTTATTTTTCAAATTCCTGGTGATGTTTCTCTTGGGTTTCGTCTTGAATGGGGAGTTGTCTATCAGATATTTCTTTAAACATGAGTCAAAAAAGAACGGGCCATGTGAATGTTACACTGGAGTGTCTTCGCAGGTTCTCTTTCAAAAGTTCGTTACCTAGTTTTTCTAGGGAGCGATTTTCTGGGAAATTTTGATTTCCATACAGATATTTTAGGAATTTATCCATCTACATTGATGATTGACCAAAATACATTTACTGGGTAGGCGCTCATACGGGATTTTCTATGTGGTGCAGGTAGGAACTTTTCATTGAAGACAAACATTTAGATTATTGAAAGTATTCGATAAAGAACGTGATTGGCAAGGCAAATGTGCAATTTGACACTTGAGATGAAATGAAAATATACCAATAATCCAAAATAGCCGATATTATCTCTGCCCCCATTACTGTGAAAGACTCAGCATTATACCATGCTTCAAATTGTGTGTTTGTATAGATATACATGCACACTCAAAAACACAAAATCCTCAACCGTTTTAAAAAGAGATACGAACATGAAATTTTTTGTAATTATGAGGGAAATTCTTTTAAGACATATGAAACATTCTCAGTAGTATGCAGAGTGTACTTATAAATAGAAAACATTTAAGGATATTTGTGTTTCACAATAGTAAAATTAAAAAAAATAGTGTTAAATATTTTAAAATTGAAAATAAAAATAAAATTCTTCTATTGTGTGTTCTGTTACATATTATGCTTATTTATATGCAATAAAAAATGTGCCTTTTTTAACATTCTGGGCACAAAATTTTGATCGTTTAAGGGGTTAAATGAAAAAATGAGTTTATTTTTAGTTTAATAGAAAATAATTTAAATAAACCTATACACTTGAGAAAATTTTATAAAACTCTTGGGCACAGGAGTTTTTATCCTATTATTGATTAGAATTGATGAAAAACAATGACAAAATTCCTTTTTAATATACTGTATAAATACATCATTCTACAAAATCTCAAATAATATAATCAAAGTGTTTTCATTTATAATCATTCTCATTAAAAGTCTGATGAAAAGGAATCGTTAAATTAATTTCTAATACAAAATTTATAACTAATTTAAATTTAAAAAAATAAAAATATTTTATTATGTATGGTAATGCGCAAAATAATTTTACTATTAAATTAAACATCTCATGGTGTGTAATGTATTTAAAGAAATATTATTACAAAACTACATAAAATTAAATTGTGAGAACTGAGATGTTCTTTCAGTCCCAACTAGAGCTGCGGGAGGAAAAGAACGATGGCTAGACATATCAATATTCAAACTATTTATTGAACACTCAGTTTATCAACACAATTCAAATAACTTAAACGAGAAAAGATGTTCTCAATTTAAGCACTATATAGATTAAATGACGATGTACGTGAATTATGAGAATACTTTAAATATCAACCCTCTTATGTCAGGATCAAATGTACTGCCCTAAATATCTGAGCAACACTTTCTCTATAACGACCAATCGTCACTTTAATTCTTTTAACTATTAAATCTCTGAAATACTCAATAAAATGGCATAGTACCTGATCAGTAGCAATCTGTCCGATCCCCTCACATTCTCACTCTCAAGCTTGATAACCTAGACTATATATATATCCGACTTTAATCAGAACCATCAGGTTTTCTTCATAAGGGGTTGGTTGTGAGTAAACTTGAATTGATATACCAAAGATTTCCCAAGAGGATTATATTAAAGAAAGGACGCGGATAGATACGTCACAAAATCTCCAATACGCCTTTTAAATTAGCTTTACTCACCTATTGTTTCTAAAGCATACCCGCGGAAACACAATTGTCAAATTCAAAATGCTGGCTTGAAAATTATTTTATTTTTTTTTAAAAATCAAAGTTGATTTCAAAAATATTCTTGTTAAGTTTTAATTTAGAAAAATAGAAATAATATGAAGCCTTCTGTAGGTATAGGTAATAGAAACGGATTTTTGCGATGTTTTTTTAGTAGTAAATAACTTTATAATATATTTGAGTAAGGAGTTCAGAATTCTCCTATTTTCAGGAATAATTTTTTAAAGTAAGCTATGTATATTTTTCAGTATTAATTTATTACAAAAAAAACGCATTTGTAATATCATTAATTTATGATGAATAAAAATTCGTTAAAATAAAAAAATAAACTTAAAAACATGCGAGTTTAAAATAGATATTACATAGAAGAAAAAAATACTTTACCTTCCTCACAAAGAAAGCGATGTTTCCTTTAAGCAAACGATTATACTTTGGGGAAATTTCTGAGCTATTTCTTTTTATTTGTAAATATTTCTTTTGTTTGGGAATGTTTTTAGAGAAATTTATTTAGTTACTTACTTCTTGAACCTCTTTCTTTGTGTTTTCCTTAGAGTACTAGTGGGATTCATGCAAGCCGAAAAGTAATCATAAGGATATTTTAATGGACATTACACTCCAAGATGATTTTTCATTTAAAAATAAATTTTGAAATTCCCTGACAATGATTGGATTTTTTGGGTTTCAATACATTCGAAAAAGTTTCTTGAAGCTCAGAAATATAGATTTATTTTTGCTTATTTCATGTTCTATACTTTCTTAAACCATATTGATAGATACATCACTTATAGATTTATATTAAGACGATATGGTACCCTAAAAATCATCAACCTGTCCAAAATTTTTATTGGCTTATTAGATACCTCGAATCTTTATAAATATGCCTGCAAAATTTCAAAGCTTTACCTGCATTTTATATCAAGTTGTGGCGCAATGATTTATGCTGGACAGCAACTACCACACCGACATTTCAGATTATCTGCTAGAAAAGAGCCTGATAAAAATGAATTAATTATTTTTCTGCCGCGCTTAAATGAGACTGAGATTATATATGCATTAACAAATCATTTCAAGAAAAAATTCTGCAATTCATGCAAAAAATCTAGTTTGTGAATTGCTTATTGAAGAGCAAATAGATTCGGTCAAGATTTAAAAGTTGTGTGTGCTTTTTATGATATTATTATGAACGAAATTAAAACTTCAAAACGGATTCTACGAAAGCACAAATACTAAATTTCATTTTGATAACTCACATAAGTAAAAATCTAATTCGCAAGAATAGAAAAAACTCTCCCATTTTTATGTACTTGCTTTTAGTGATATACATATTTTCACAAACTGATACGCGCTGAGTGGCCGAACGGTTAGAGCACTTCTCTACCATCCAGATGGCTCGGGTTCGAGCCTCATTGGTACTTGATTGTTAAATTTAATCATGACTTTCGTTATTTATCATTATGGACATTTGCAAATTATGTAAATTGAATTTATGTTAATCTTTCTCCTGGTGGTTATTCTAGAACTCTCCACCAGGTTTTTATAAAAGTACTGCAGCTGGATAGGTCTTCAGTTGTGGTGCTGCCCATGTAAGACACTACGACAAAATAAATCTTGTGTTAGGTAACATCGCCTCGTTCCTTTCTACGGGACATATCATATGTGTATGAATATCATATGTGTATGAATATCATATGTGTATATATATAATATCGTATGTGTATGAAATTCAACACTTTTATTATTAAAATATTTTAAGATATTTATTTAAACAAATGCACATATGCAGTTCTTAGATATTGATATATTTTATATATAAATTGCTATTTGATTTTGATTTCAACCGTGTACAATATTTAACATGTGAAGGCTTTTAAAATCATGGAAATAAGGCATAAAGATATTTTGTACATGTTGTGCATTAGCTCTGAGCATGGAATTAACTCTGAAATGTGGTTATTTATTTATTTTTATAATTATTAAGATAAAGATTTATTAAATATTGATCTTTCATTCGTTTTCTTCTATATATTCATTATGGCAGTATACTGTTTAATTGTTCTACTATTGTGGATTTTTTATAGTAAGTAGTTTTAAATAAGCTAATTAACATTCCATAAAAGTTTCAGACTGTTCGATGAATATTACATCATACTACTCATGGAATGAAAACTTCAAACTCATTTTTCCCCACGTTGAATTTGTGTGCATATACTGTTATTCAAAACGCTAAGACCTTTTTGATAATTGAAGTATGGATTTGAAATTTTTTATACATGTTCTGAAATGTATGTTTTGTAAAACTGTGCATTGAATTAGCTCTAACATATTTAGTAATATACAAAAATTAATAAAAAAATTAATTAGTATCAGCAGAAAAAATCCATGCACAGTTTTATGTAGTATATTACAAGGTCCTTGGGAAAAAAAAATTTGAAAGAAAAGAGACATTTAAAAAAGCTTTAGAAATTTAAAAAAATGTTTTAAAAAGTTCAAAAATTTTAAATTTTACAAATATTTTGCAGCAAATTAAAATTTTTTTGTATGGAAGTATTATTAAATATTAACCCCTTTATAAAATACAATTAAAACCAAATATCAAATATTAAAAATAAAAATAGTTGTGAAGATGGTACCATATCGCCTTAAGTATTAATGATATGAGTTATTATATATATATATATATATATATATATACTACTTTTTACATACCGTCCTATTCTTCGGCAAAAATGATTGATGAATTTCTATTTTACATCGTGTTTGAAATAAAAATAAAGTTTACAGTTACATTTCATGTTTTCTTTTTATCATAGTCAGTGATATTTTAAATTGTAATTTTAGCATACATAGAAGTAATTCTTTCTTTAAAAAGTTTTTTAATTTATTTTCTGACAGGAAATGTATTTTTTTGTTTCATGCAAAGGATAATCAAATTTAAATTCTTACAGCATATATAAAAACCTTTACCTTAAGTAAAGCGATTGCACTTTATCCATATACTGTCAATTTATACACATTCATACATTTATTATTAGAAATTGATAGCAAATATAACTGTAGTGGCTTCCCCTTTACGAAAATTTTTTTCTCAATATTCTTATTCATAGACCTTTCCTATCTATTTCATTAAGGAGAATTTATATTTTTTTCCTTTTTATATAGAAGCATATTTTTTGTACTTATATATTATTTATTCTTTGAGATATATATTACTTTTTGAGATTAAATGATTTTAATATGACACATATTAAACACCATTTTTTAGTTTTTGTATACTTTCCATTAAATTTTCAAAATCTTTTTTACTCGTACTTTTCACGACTGGATCGTTTAAGCACAGCTTATTTTATTTTTTTAAATTCATTTTCAGAAATGTTTTTGAATACTGTGCTTTCAATTTAATGTTTATGTCTCTTGAAATCATATAACTTATATAAATTTACTTAATTGTCTCTATTGAAGTAATCAAAAAGGAACTTTGAAAAAAAATATGGAATAAATATTGAAAAAGTTATAAATAGAAAATAAAAATGAGTAGATTTTATGAAATTTAAATATAATTTTAATATAAACTCATTGCCATAAAAATGTGTGCATCAAAAAATAACTGTGGGACGTAACGAAACTTGACAGAAAGGTAGACGTCGGGCAGGAATGCAAATGATTAGCAATGCAGCGGTATTGCGCATTGCGTAATACCACTTACTTATTTTATACTTCGTTTTCCTTGGAGTATAAAATAGGTAAGCAGAGACTGCTTGGGTGTACTTAATCTTTTGCAAGGAAAACGCTGAGGTAGACATGACGTTACACTACCATCGAAGGCAATATGAGCCACTGTTAGAGTTTGAGAAGGGAAGAATCGTCAGGATTATGGAAGCTGGTAGGTCAGTTCGGCGAGTAGGTCAAGTACACCGTTCTGAATTGACTGTGAGGAGGTGTTGGTACCAGTGGACAGAATAGTCTTCATTTACAGGACGACCAGACTCAGGACAACCTCGACACACCAGTCGTCGAGAAGAGCGTCACATCATACCTCACGCATGCGTAGAGCCATCTGCCGCAATGGTCCCTGTCCATATACAGGCAGCACCTTCACTACGGGGCCCTGTGTCTTCCCTAACCATCGTAGGTGCCTGGCTGAAGGACATCTGGTATCACGGTGTTAGCAAGCATCTGGTGAACGGTGCTATAGCAACTGTTAAAACAGTTTCAGTTGCTTTCCGATGTCCCTTTCTTCAATGCCGTGGCTTTCGTGGAAGCTCGACCTTCAGGAGAAATCCGATTTTTTTAAAATTTCGTCCTAATTCCATCTATATCGCCAGATCATACAAATACTTGGGTGTCAACATAGACAATCTCTTATCTTGGACTCCCCATATAATTTCTATCAGAGATAAGATTCTCTATATTTCTTCCAACTTTCATCGTGTTTACAAAATTTTCAATCATCAGTTAATTTCCCTAATGAAACTTTGATATGATTCTGCAGTACAACCAATCATTTCTTAAGGAGCAGAAGTATGGAGTGGTTTTCTGACCTCTGTCCGGATACAAAAACTTAAATCTATTCAGAAGATTTACTTATTACAAATTACCAAAGCTTATAAAACATCTCCTACTGATGCTCTTAATATCCAATCAGGGATTCCTCCCATTCATATTACTGTTCGCTCTCTCTACTTTAAATTCAAAATTTTGAACAACAGAAACGATCTCCTTCCAGGTTTTATCCCAGCTTCGAAGTTGGACTCTTATATTTCTCATCATTATATCCCTCCGTATATTCTTTCCAACCCCATCATTACTTTCGAGGGCCCATCTGAGTAGGAAGTGTACATTGACGGTTACGAGATTGGTTTCGTGTGTATATTTTTTTAATCGGGGCTTTCCCTTTAAAACCTCCCCTTTTCCTGTTTCTTAAGATTCAGTATTTTAATTCTGTCTTCCAGGCATACTTCTCTGCCACCGGTCTCTCTGGCTGTTGGACAGTTCACCATAATTCTAAAACGTTAATTTATACTGATAGTTTCTCCTCGATCTCCTTTCTTAATAATGGTACATATAAATCCAACTATCTCAATTCTATTAAATTTAAATTGTTTCAATTCAGGAGCAACTACAATCTTTATTGCGTCAAAGCTCTTAAAAATAACCTTTATAATGATTACGCTGAATTCTGTGCAAAAAAAGGTTGTATATGATGGTGAAGTGTTTTCGGTCCCTGCTTAATGCTCCTATGTCTCTAGTTCCTTAAATAAATTTGTTCTAGAGTCTTGGACCTCCTATTGGAATGATTGCAATGTGGGACTTAGAGTCAAGCGCTTTTTTAATAATCCTAACTTTAACATTCCTCCAATCTCTAAATATCTGGTCCATTTTTTAACTAATCAGGGTCCTTTCCCCGCTTACTTTCACAGGTTCAATCTCCTTTCCTCTACAAATTGCATTTGTGGGTCTCCCGGGTATGCCGACCATTACGTTTTCCATCTTGTTAATCCCAATCGAAATGCTATTTCCCCTTGCGTTAACTCTGTTATTAATAATCGCACTATCCACAATAAATAATTTTCCTGCTTTGCGATTTCCAAAACTATTTGTGATATGCTATCTTAAACCCTCCTTTCCACTCATTTTTTTCCTTCTGTTTCTTGGCTTTCCTATCTTGCTATTCCTTTTCACTTTTTTTAAATTTTAAAATTGACCTTCCTCCGACCATTTGCTGGTTCTCGTCATTTGGCCAATGTATCCCTCTCCTCCCCCTTTCTTCTCCTATTTAGGAAGCGTGGCTTGCATTCCTACTCCGTTGTTGTTTCCATTGTATTAGGTTGCAAAGCTTTTGGGGAAAGGGAGGTTATTATATGTGAAATTTCTTCCCCTTTGACACCCCTGCGACTTTTGCTTGCCCTTTCGAGGGCCCCACTCTGTTGCCGCTCGTGATCCTCCCATTATTGCTGTCTTTCCAAAATATAAAAGGAAAAAAAATTTTGGACCTCCGCTATCTTTTTCTAGCATTTTCCTCCCATCCCTTAATCTCGAATTGCCTTTTAGGAGTGGTTCCCCCGCTTCTCTTATTTCTTCTTCCATGTCTTTCCTGTTTCATTAGTTGGACAGCGTCTGTGTGTGTTTCCTTGTTTGTGTTGTGTTGTGATTTTTTTTTTTGTATTTGCAATGTTATACACAAAATTGTAAAGTTTTTCTATTGTATTGTTCCCCCTTCTCTCAAGAATTTTGTGGTGAGGGTCCCTCATTTGGGACAACTTTGTATACTTATTTTGTTTATATTAATAGAGTTATATCTTGGAGGGTCGACTCACAGTTTGAAACCCATTGGGTGCACTTGATTCTCCCAAATAAGTAATTAAGTAAGGTATCACGGTGCTAATTATATGTCCTGTCAATGACAACCATCCACTTAAGCCTCCGTTTGGAGCGGTGTTGCACACGACGGGATTGGATTGCAACGGAATGGAAGTAGGTCGTCTTCAGGACGAATATAGATTCAATTTGAGAAGTGATGACAATCTTTTCTGTGTGTGGAGACCCCGTGGTGAATATCTCAATCCAGCCTTCGCCTTACAGTGACACACCACTCCCTCAACAAGCATGATAGTATGGGGTGCCCATTGCTTACGGTACAAGGTCACCCCAAAAATTGATCAAGAGCACAATGACAGACCAGTGGTGCGTCCATGGCATCATCACGCCACATGTGCTGCCAATCATCGCAAGGCTTCCAGGAGCTAATTTCCAACAAGACGATGCTCAAGCCACAAATGGAAAGGATGTCACAAGACTGTTTTCAACACATTATATTTCTTTCTTGGCTCGCAAGATCACTAGATTTGTCATCAATCGAGCATAACTGGGATTATTCAGGACGGCAAGTTGGACAGCCTTCGATTTTCGTCAAACTAGAGACGCGTTTACAGCAATTGCGGAACGAGATGTCTAAGGACATACGCAATGTGTATGCCTCTATGCTTGCTCGTATCGTACTGCGCATTCGCGCTAGAGGGTGTCCAACGCAGTACTAAAATTCCTGTCCTTCGCTCTTTTTCTGCAATAAATGATCCTTTTATTTGATTTTCTAATAACTTACTTATATCAAAGTAGTACTTACACATTTAAAATTTCGTTTCGTTTTAACGACTTTTTCTTGTTGCGCAAATTTTTACGGCAATGAGTGTACATTTTTTATTGTTTATATTCAATAGGAAATTAACAAAAAACTAAAATTAAATTAATGGGAATAATAGAGGACAGAAGTATATCATTAGCAAATAGTTGATATCAAAATAAGTAAAGCCAATGCAATCTCAATATATATTTAGGTTAATATAATTTTATAATTTCATTAGCATCATTTTAAGAGTATAATTGTATTATGAATATATTTCACTATACAAACTGTTTTAACATTAATAATTTAAATGTATTTTCCTCCATTCAGATTTTTTCACACACATGAATTACTGTTATAAATATTAATGTCCTTTTAAAAATTTCAATACAATTATTTTTAAAAAAATAAGTATTTTAAGCACAATAACATGTAAACTCATTTTATAATATCAGGGCATAAATGTTTGAAAGGTTCTTGAAGCAGTTTTGTTAGTATTTACATTTTAATCAAATAATGTGTATGATTATAAGATTTGAGCAAATTGGATTACACAAGGGAAGCTTAAATTAAATATTTATGCTACTTTAGTTACAAATGTTGTATGGAGTGCATTCAATGTAATTCAAAGAACAAACACATACAGCATATATATGTATATTTAAACAATTAAATTTGAATTGCGTTCTGTTATGTGTGAATTTTTCAAAATGATGAATATATTAAACTCTCTAGTAAACTCCAAAATAAAACAAAAATAATAAAATGATCAGTTATAGCAAATAAAGTTTCCGTGCAAATGCATTTTTGAGATTGTTCCTAATTACAGACAACAACATGTGAAAAATTAAAAGAAAATATGTTAAAAATGCATGCATTATTTTAATTCTTATGAAAAATTTCAGTATGAAATATTTTATATCAATACAATATTTTAATTCAGTATGATTTTTTTTTCTATTCGAACTTACAAGTTAGAAATATTGGGAAACAATTCTTAATATAATCTTCATAAAGCAAAATAAAATCAACACAAATCTAAATAACTAAATGAACATCTAGACTTTTATATCACAAGTCAAACTTATAATGCAGAATATTTTTTCTTAAATGTCTTTATATATGTAACTGCAATATAAAATCTTCAAGTTTTACTACTCTTTTTTAAATATAAAAGTCTAACTGTAAAAAAATCAATTTCTTAACCATTCAATAATTTTTCCATCAATAATTGACATACTTTTCCCTCATTTAACAATTTTAAAAGGGTTATAAAATTAGCTGTTGCATAACATTTTTAAAAGTTAATTTTGACAAATGCATTTAACATTATAATTACATTTTTCTTCATTAAAAATAGAACAACAAGTACGTCATGAAATTAAAATTTCTGAATTATATTCTCATCAATTCAACAAAAATTTAAAAATTCAATAATGCGTAGAAAAATTTTGAACTTATTTTGGGCAGGATTAAAAATAATTATAGGGGACTTTTCTAGACTTGAAAATCAACTCGTGAATTTCCTCAAATGTTTTCTTTCAATTTGTTATTTTTCCGATATGCATTTTTTTCTTTTATTTATTAGCCTAAAAGGTTTTCCCTTTTGTTCCAAACAACACTCTCATCTCGCAGGGAAAAAAGCTTTAATCTACTTAAAAGCCCTTGATATATCAAACTTTCTTCATTTCTACGGCCCTTATAGAAAAATATTTTTTGAATTCAGGACATTGGTTTGATTCTTTTTTTTAGATGAAACATTACTTCAGTAAATACGACTATCAAGGAAACAATCATTTTAAGGCATGAACAATTTGAAGATTAGAGTGAGGAACCTTGCTGAACAAAAGAAAGTCCCTAGTAAACCATTGAATAATTTAAATTTATTTATTATTTACATCTATAGGAGCATCATTTAACCTTTAATTTTCTCTCCGCTTTCGATTGTATTAATTGATATACCAAATATTAACAATACCAGCACAGATTAGGAATTTTTTTTTAATTTGCTATTAACAATGGACAATTTACATACCATAGATTTATAAAAATACATAAGCATGTGATCTTAGAACTAAATTCTTTAAATAAACGATTTCTTATCTCACGGGCCTATAAAGAAAATAGATTAAGTAGAATCTCATTTGCTACATCAAAATTTTAAACATATGATAATAGCAACTGAACTTTAGTGGCAGGCAAGAGTAAGTGGACTTCTGTTTTAGTTTTAAGAACATTATTTGCAGATATTTATGTTCAGCTAATTCAGAAAAACTGGTCTGATTACTAAAAGTTTCAAATCATTTTAAAAATATTAGTGTTAAGTCTTGCAAATAATTTTATTTATATATATACCAGGTGTATGCATATCAAATGAGACGATTGCTAACAGATGTCGCCACGCATATATGCAAACGATACGAAACCGTGACACGTGATTTTTTTATAGTTTGACCTTTGATACTCATGTTTAGTTTACATTTGGACGAGTTTCAGTGTGCATTGTATTTTTTTTACTGTGTTGAAAATGTCGAATTTTATGTCTTCCGACTACGATTTGCGGACAGCATTAATTTTTTGTTACCATCTGAAGAAAAATGCTGCCGAATCGCATCAAATGCTTGTAGAAGCATACGGTGGCAATGCTCTGAGCCGTGCGCAGTGCTACAAGTGGTATGAAAAGTTTCAAAATGGTGATTTCGATGTGAGAAACGAGGAGCGTGGCAGACCAGCAAAAAAATTTGAAGATGCTGAATTGCAAGCATTACTCGATGAAGATGATGGCCAAACGCAAGAACATCTTGCAGAACAATTGAATGTTGACCAGAGCACTGTTTCCCGTCGTCTCAAAGCAATGGGCAAGATAATAAAGGTCGGTAGATGGGTACCACACGAGCTAACGGACCGTCAACAGGAAAACCGAAAAATCGCGTGCGAAATGTTGCTTGCCCGCTACAAACGCAAGTCATATCTCCATCGTATTGTGACTGGCGATGAAAAATGGATTTATTTTGAGACTCCCAAGTGTAATCGATCATATGTTGACCCCGAACAGCCTTCCAAATCGACCGCAAAGCCGAATCGCTTCGGCCGCAAGACAATGCTGTGTATTTTCTGGGATCAGAAGTGACCAATCTATTATGAGCTTCTCAAACCCGGCGAAACCGTTAATACTGATCGCTACAAGCAACAATTACTTAATATGAACGATGCTATACTCGAAAAACGCGAGCAATACAAGAAACAGCAGCACAAAGTGATTTTCCTTGATGACAACGCACCTAGCCACCGTGCTAAACCGACCAAGGACATCGTTAAGGCCCTCGGCTGGGAGCCCTTAGCGCATGCGGCTTACTCGCCAGACTTGGCTTCTTCCGATTACCACCTATTTGCATCATTGGGACACGCATTGGCTGACCAGCGCTTCACTTCTTACGAAAACTTTAAATCTTGACTTGATGACTGGCTGGCCTCAAAAGTCCGATCATTTTCTTGGCGTGGTATTCACAAATTGCCCGAAAGATGGGGAAATTGGGTAGCTAGCGATGGATATTATTTCGAATAAAGAAATGTTAACAGTTTTCGCAAATTTATTATGTTTTTTTTAAAACAATCGTCTCATTTCATTTGCATATACACCTGGTATATATATATACATATATTTATATTAATTTTATACTTTGCATATAATTATATATATTTGAACTCTATGTTTGTTAATGTGGGTCATCAAAACTCAAAATATGTTTTTACTAGTTGTATACCCGTTCTTCACACGGGTGAATTGAAACATTAAACAATACAGATTGAAGGATAAAAAAGTTTTTAATGAGTTAATTTTACGTGAACTGCAAATTAAACAAAAAACAGATTTTTACATATCACAGCTGAACCAAAAAAACATATTTGTGAAAATTAAAGTCTGAAGGCATTATAGCTCATAAAAATGATTTTTTAAATTTATAAAGCCCCGTAACTATCTTGTGGGTCGATTTTTAAACGACCTTCCTAAGCTAATCTCTGCTCAGCAAAAGTTACACAGCATTACAAATTTTGTGTAGTGAACGCTTAAAATAGAGTAAATAATTTATAACTGGATGTGTAAGACGTTAATATTATTTTCTGTTGTATTTATTATGTGTTAAAAATATAATATTCGCAAGCTACGCCAGTCCTTGCGTTATAATAGCGATGCAATGGAAGCATAGCGATATGTTGGCTATAGAGCTAAGTTGGCATTCTTTTTGGCAACCACATAAGCCGGTGCTTCTCAGACTTTCAACATTTGCGACCCAATATTCAATCATAATTTTCATCGCGCGCCCCCTCCCTCCATAAAATAACAATGTATTGAATTCAATACTATACTTGATGCTAAAGCTACAATACAACTTAAACCTCTTAAGTGCCACCGGCGTATATATACGTCTTTCTGAAGTACGATCTTTTCTATACACTGCTATCCATAAAATTATTCTGAAGGTTTTGGAATGCAATAAATGAACCTTGACAGTGTTTGCAAAAGATTTACTTATTTCACAGTTTTTACTTATTTATTCCTTTTCATCCCCGCCCAATACATCACACACGCGCTGGAATAAGGGGGTGAATTACGTAACTTTTAATCAGCCATTGAGAGATGAGTAATTATAAACCTTACAGATTACCAAGTATTAATTATTTCAAACATTTTATATATGAGAATCCCATGGAGTCAATGGCAATTATTAAATTTGTCCACAACTTAGTTTTTTTTAAAAAAAACTAATTATAAAATACATTGTGAAGTACTGATACATTTATAAGTGTATTATATCAGTGCAAATGTGAATTTTATGTTTTTCTATGTGAGAATGTATTTTGTTTGTTTACTTTCAGTAGAATAATAATTTTTTTTAAATAATCATTTGTTTTTGATTTTTTTAATACGATCTCGCCTCCCCCTAGTAGGGTTATCCCAACCTCCTAGGGGGGGGGATGCCCCACAGTTTGAGAAACGCTGACAGAAGCAACTGGGCGATTGATTGAACGGAGCAGAAGTTGCTTTGTTGTAGTGTCACCTGGTGGGGAGTTGCAACAAAGTGGATGGCACAAAAACACACAAAAACCTTCTCCACAAAAAGAGGAATGTTCATGCAATTTTCACAGTGATCAGTTGAACAGTGTTGGAGTGAAGCGATTTCATATATACAAACACCCATTTTTATTTATATAGATAGATATAAAACTATATATATATGTATGGGCTCTTAGAATTCAATTCTTTAAATGAACGATTTTTTCCCCTTTCAGACCTCTAAACAAAATGCAATCAGTAGAATTTTATTTGCTATATCAAAAATTTATAACATATGATGATAGCAACCGAACTTTATTGGCACAGGCAAGAGTAAGTGGACTACTGTTTTAGTTTTAAGAACATTAATTGCAGATATTTATGTTCAGCTAATTTATAAAAACTGTTTTGACATTGCCTATTAAGTTGGCAAATCAGTTATTAGTTATCAGTTAATCAAAAGTATTAGTTTTAAGTCCTTCAAATAATTATATATATTTTATTTGAACTGTATATTTGTTAATTTGGGTCATCAAAGCTCAAAATATGTTTTTATAATTAGTGCATTTTGTTTTTGTTGTTAATATAAATGCTGTTCATGAAAAATAAAAGTATTTGCTCATTGGGTTGATGATTTCCGGAATAATGGACATATTTTTGCAAAATTCCCAGTGTGCATATAAATATACTTACAAGGACTCTCAATGAAATCCATGATGCACAATAATGGATGCGTATGTGATTCATAAGTCATGGAATGTCTATGGTTACGGACATTAAACATGAGTTATTAAGGTGTATGGGCGCATCTTACAGTTATACAACATTCACATAGCGAATTCAAGCTAGATATCATTCAAATTCGATATCTCAGTACCTGTCGTTTTCACACTTTCAGTAGCGCTTTAGAGTAAGGAATGTAAATTGTAATTGTCTTCCCATGGATATCCCAAATAACAAATTTTACAGAATTTTTCTCCAATCATTCGACGAATGTTCTTCCCTTCTATATATTTCTGATTATAACCTGACTTTTCAGATTAGATGAACTTTTTACAGGCAAGGAATACTATTCATAAAATGTTATCACATACAACTGTAAAACTCTTAAAAAGGCAAACGAAACGGGTCATAGATTTTTTCCCCTGTGCCTCAAAGTGATAAGTAATCACGGAGCGTGTGTCATACATGCAGTAGTGGTGTAGTAATCTAACATATTACCTATTTAAACAATTAAACATCTGATGTTATATCTGACGTGGATTATGATAAAACTAATCCTATATCATTTAAGCAGAGAAACTCAAAAAAAACAAATGAAATAATTTTAACCCTAAATTAATTTTAATGTTAAAATAAAAAATTAATTAAAAAAAAAAACACACATTCATCTAACATTAAATTGTGCGAACATCTTAAAAACTGTCATAATAATAAATCTTTCAAATAAACAATCACATGTCCTTATATATTATGGCAAAAACCTATGCCTTAGGAGAAAAAAAGACCTTATGCATATTTTAGGTGCAGCACTATTAATAGCATCAATATCTGCTTATATTTCCCTTAATGGAAATCCTCATATATGAAATTTCAGTAAGACGGACAATTGAAAGTTTCTTTCTAATAATATCAGTAGTTTTCTCGAACATAGGAGTGCAAACATAGATTGTATTAAATAAGTTGAGAATCATTAATTTAGCTATATCTGAGGTTATATGTGAATTATAAATTATCTCTAACTGAACAATGCTTCAAGGATAGTATTCTTTTCAACTTTTGATCACAGAAATAATCACCAAAATTTAAAAAGTCTGGCTTCTTCTAAAGTAATATATGTCTTGTGACGGTTATAATATTTATATCTAACTTAACTACTAATAATTGTAATTATTTTTGATCAATATTAACGATTGTGCGTCATTCTTCTCTCTCTCTCTCTCTCTCTCAAAGCTTTTTCTTATTTATTCAATTTATATTTGAAATTGTTCGAGACTGAGAAAAAAAATATGAACACTTAAAGTATTGTCCCTTCTTTTAACTAGGAAACACCATAGTACTTAAATAAATATTAAATTATCGTTTGCTTCCAAATATATTAACTACTAAAATTAAGCAAATTTATAAGTAATATTATTATTTGTTTTTTATAACAAATAATCAATATACAATCAACAAAGTAACACAGGTTTTTGTAACAAAGAATCAAAGAATATATGTAATTGTTCATCTCATAAAGAAAGAATTTTACTATAATTTTGTTGCAAATTATTTTTTATTTTACAGGTTCAGTTGTAAATTATGTACTCTATATTTTCGTGCAAAAAAGGATGCTTATAAATGTAGTGCTGAATGTTGGATACATTTTCTCCATTTCATTAAAGCTTCTCTATTGTCTTAAAGTTTAAAAACTGTATTAAAGATTACAAATCTCGATATGTAAAATAAACAAACTAGCTTTGTGGGCATATTTCAATAGAACTTTATTCCCACTGTAAAATTCATGTTTAATTTAATTTTATTTTAGAGATTAAAAATAATTAAAAAAAAGTATGAATCGTTATAATTCAGCTTTGGAGTATAAATAATTGCTTAATGAACTATGAATATTTCTAATTAATTTAATGCTCAGGGATAGAATATTTGCTTTAAAACATATTACAATACCACTCTAATACTTAAACTTAATGCCTTGATATCAGATATTCTTTTTTAATATCGACGTCAAATTTAAAGGAATTTCAACATAAAGAATTGCTAATACTAAGCTTCTATAATCTATACACATATGACAGAATTCTGCAATCTTTCTCTCTCTCTCTCTATATATATATATTACCATAGGTACACAAACCAGCAATATATTTATTCTAGAACAAGACAAGGTTAATAGGGTTGAAATGGATCTGTATGAAATATTTTGCTACTTAGACAACTTTGACAAGCCGCACAATTGAGCTAATAGGAAATCGTTACTCAGACAGAGTAAGGAATGGGGCTGTAAGTTAGCTCACATTCTATAACATATTTAATGATATTCCATGCCTCTTATTTAGTAAAGTGAGAACGTTTCTCTCTAGAAGCCAATTAGTCCTTTAATTTATAGATAGAGGAATGCCTCCACTTCCATATATTACCGGAGATTAACCAGGATACGTGTATTTAGAGTAGCTTAATCATTGATATCCTTTATTATACGTATATATAGTAATATATGACCGTGTTTGAAGCATAAGGAAATAACATATGATGGATGGGAAAATATTGAGCTTGAAAGTATAATAAATGTTATGCATTTGGAAATATATATAAAACGATATAAATGTAAGTAAATATCTAAATGAAGATATTATCTAATTTTATTATTAAATATAGAATGAGTTTGAATGTAATGGTTAAATGCTGTTATGACCATATGATACAGTACGTTTATTTTTAGTTGGAGATCAATGTCATTCTTTATATCGTGAGAAACGATAATAGTTCCTATATATTATTTTAAATTCAGACATTTTAATACATAAATTTAAGATAACATATTTGAATTAGTTATTCAAATTAAAAATAGAAAATGTCCGTTATTTTTAAAGCATTGCATTAAATTTCTGCGTAATTATATTTGAAACTAGCTTTTACCCGTGGCTCCGCTCTCTTTGATGTCTTAAAATAACTGTCAAATTCGTAATCACATTATCATTAGAAAGTAAATATTATAATAAGGTAATTTTTTTTATTGCTTGACTGGAACGAATAAATTTTAAAAATTCCAAAAGTGAGCTTAGTTGAAAAAAACTGAAAACACATAATGTATTATAATAATTAACAACAAAAATTCAATAACTTTATTAATAATTTTATAAAATCGAAAGTATCTACGTTTAATATATAATTCCTCTTTAAAAGAGCTCAAAGCAGAATATTATTCTAAGATGCTACGTATAATATATTATATGTTCTTCCGTCAGTTGCAAATATGTGCAGATTTGGGCATTAGACACACCGATCAGGCTACATATAGTTGGCCATGCGGAAACATTTCTTTTCCAAATGCACTCCTGCAACCTGAAATGTTAGCTTTGTTAATAGCAACATTAAAACTGGAAATTGAAGTCGTTTGAATTGAAATGGTAGGCCAGTAGGGACACTTGGAATTCGAGGTATGAAAACACTATCCCTTTCCATGACAAATGTTAAAATATTGGCACCAAGTATATTCTTCATCAGTTTTGCGATCCAAAGACACGTTCCTTTACATAATCGAGGAGCATTGAGATTTTGCAAAAGTGTAAATGGTACATTTAGTTTTAATTGAAGTTTATGTGAGGGTACACCTGAAACTTCAAGAGAATTTAAGAACTCCGTGGTATATGAAGTACTTTGTTCTTTATCCATGATTGTATTAATTGATAAATATTTCTTCATCCCCCCTCCCCCGCACGTCGTTTAAATTTTCAATGTTGATTTTATGGACAATGTCATTGTTAGGTGCCAATATTGATCTTTCGCGCAACCACTGATCCCAATTTAAATTTTTTTGCAAGCCCGGGTAAAATTGAGCAATAAGATTTACATCATTTTCTTCTACATTACAAAATTCTGTGAAAGTAAAATATAACCTCCAGCATTTGCGTCCAAACATCCATAACCGATTTTCAATTGCGTCTCTGCATAATGTTAAGAATCTACGTCATGATGAAGATGCACTCTCATATTCGTTTTTAGATTGAATTTTTGAACTTTTGCCCATAAGCTTGATTATTTAATAGAGACTGACTTCATCTGTCGGTGTACCCAGTCTGGATTACAGGGAGAGTTTTTAAAAATTCACCAGTTAATATATAATAAAGTACCATTCCTCCTATAATATCTGTACTATCTCGTAAACCCTGAAGAGTCCGATTTAACGCTTCTATAGCTTTCTTGTGAAACATCGTATTTTCTTCCCACACTAAAAGCTTACATTGTGGAAGCACCCTGCCTTGGGAGCTATTTTTTTCTGAAATTTCAGATGAGTGCATCTTCAAATGCAAGATTAAGTGATAATTTTAAAACGTAATGTTCAGTACGACCGTTGATCAGTAAAATCGTGGCTATACCAGAAGAGGCCATAGCAACTGCTATCTTCTGGGTTTTTCTGATGGTCATTTATAATAAGTATAGCAAAAACGTTTTTCCGGTTCCTGCAGGGGCTTCGATAAAAAAGAGTGCACCACTGCCGGATTCTATTTTGCGCAACACTTGTTGGAAAACCTGACTTTGTTCGGAAGTTAATTGAGGGATAAATTATATTCTTTGATGTTGCAATGTTATAAAATCGTGGTTTAATTCTCAAGCAATTTCATTATCGAAGCCATTTCCGTTGACACGTCTACGACTAATCATTCCAAAATCATTTACCCTCTTCCCAACCATTCTGAAAACCTTTATTGCTTTTCGTTGTAGATGTGTTCATTGAAAGGCATATTTGCTCGAAAAATATGATCCACCATATAGTCTTGTATCTACAAAGTAATAACTCCATGTAAAATATCTGGTTCAGTATAAGTGAAAAAATTTTGTGCAAAATATGAATAATGTATAATTAGGTTAAAAAAATCCAAAGTAATAAATATTCGATAAATCAAAACTTTTTATGAAACTGTCAATTAATATTATCATAGAATTTTCAATATCACGTGCGAGCAATTCGCTAGATGTTTTTTTCGTTCCTCTCTTTAAAAAGTGGGAGAAAATTAGCATTAAAATATCTGGAATTGTCAGAATAGAGAACTTCTTAGCCAACTTGGCGATATTTCTCAAAGTTTGAGTTTGACATTAAATAAACGTAACGTAATAAATGTTAGACATTTAATAAAAAAACATTTAAGAAATAGCTTTTTGTAAAGATGCTAAATAACACTATGTTTCAGTTATTTGTTACAAATGTGAGAAAAATTTTATTAAAATTTCCATTATTGACCACAAATGCATAATTTTGCGCTAACTTGGCGAAGAGTAAGCAGCGGCCGTGGTTATACCCGCTTATTTCCTGTTCTCTTAGGAATATGGAGATACAATGTACCTTATGTTACTTGCTGATAATGTAGCTTTCCATTGGTGAAAGAATTTTTAAAATCGCACTAACCGTTTCCGAGATTAGCCAGAACAAACAGACAGACAGACAAAAATTTTAAAATTTGAGTTTTTGATATAAGTACCTTATATACCTTTAAATGCATTTAGTAAAAAACTGCTAATTTGAAATTACAAACAGACACTTCAATTTTATTTATTTGTATAGATATCTTCACTTTTTAGATGCTTACACCAGATAATGAAAACATTTAGAATAACTTACTACTTTACTCTCTGACTTGTATTCTACTCAGTATTCCCATTTTTTTCGAATTAAAAATTAAATAAAAAATAACATTATTTTTTTATAATATCCAAGTAAATAGAGTTTTTAATAAAGTGAAAGAGTATTACAGGACATCTGGTAAAGGCAATTGTAATATTTTTTTAAATAGATTTGTGACAAAATTTTCATTTATATCCCAAGAAACATTTTCGTAATATAAACTAATTTTTTGCTTCAATAAAATTGACCAATCATACCTCAAAATCCTATCGCATGCAATCGTTATTTTATAATATTATAATATATATATATATATATAATGACCAGTACATGAATTGGTTAGTAATCGTATTCATTGCACGCCTTGGAAACTCAACTCGTTGTAAACTAGAATGCTAGAAGTGAGGCAGATTCCAACATTATACGGTAATACGATTGTACTAGCTACACAATTAACCGATTTTATAATAATTATAGGATGTTGGTACCTCGAATCATGTAAATGTTTGTCAGTAGCAGAAGTGGAACGCATCTCATTTAAGGGATTGCCTTGATGAAATGAGCTGGTCTTTGACATGGTCACATTGATTGGACCTGTAGGGATTCTAATATAATAGTGTTTGTGTATTAAATGGTGGTGTATTGTGTTTTAATTTACTTTATAAAGGGGTACTTTGTATATCGAGCCATTAGATTAATACTAAGCTTCACTATAAGGTTATAAAATTAGTGTATTAAATGCTCGGTGTAAGACTGCATGTTTCTTTATATGGAAAATAAATGATTGTTGGAAATAGATGAACTATACATTTAATGAAATACAATTTTCGAAAAATTGTCATGATTTTCATGAGCTACTGCTTGTACCTATATATTTAAAATCGTATTAGAATGTAAATCTTCCTCCCTTACTAAAAGTGAAAGTAAACTTCTGTTGTTCCTTTTTTAATGATCTGCAATACATCTATAGATATAAATGAAACGACTTTTTTAAAACTTGTAATTATAATAATAAAAAAATTCAATTTAATGAAAATTATTCCTTGAATTTTATTAATGATAAAAGATATAAGAATAAGAAACAATTCTCAGAAAATATAAAACGAAAGAAAATTGAACTACTTTCAATCGTAGAAGTGATTATAAATTTTCTTTAAATTTGCAATAAATATTAAAGCATACCATTCTTTTTCTTTAAAAAATGGATTTCAACTTCAACATTAGGTTTAGAAAAAACGTGAAGCATTACAAGAATGTTATATATATTTTTTCTTACATGGGTCATGAATGTCGTTCTGTGAACTTTGGTTTAGGATATGCACTTTTCAGTTTCCAATTATAGTTGAGTATAATATCAATTTAAATTTTAAAAAAGTTCTCTAAATCTATATTTTTATTTCGACAGCTTATAAAGCATTTATCTGATTGTATAAAATAATAATTGTTCATAAACAACACAAAAATGAAATTATTATAAATGCACTTTATTTTGCAAGGAACTAAGAATTTTTGTTATTTGTAATTGACAATTCAAGTGTTTCAGTTCTAGGATTATGAAAAAGAAAGTTTTCTTTCCTTTTAACAAAATAATTGTTATAATATAATTTTAGATACGAATAAATACTACTGCTTTTAATATATACTGATATTTTATTAAAACAGTTTAGATACTTAAGCGGAATGACTTTGAATACTCCAGTGTAAAAAATTACAAGATAGCCTTTAACTTAACTTTTTTATTAGACATCAGTTATATCGAAAAATTTACTTTTATCTTATAAATGTAGAAATAACGAGTGAAATTTTATTACTTGCTATAAAATCTTTTTCGACAAGTTTTTGATTAATAAAATTTAAATGATTATTTGAATATAATAGCTTAATCTGTCCATAAATAGATACAGAAATCACAGCTATTTATCTAATAGCTTCATATTAATTTAGTCTAAATAATGTCAAGTAGAAAATCACAGATAACTTACAAAAATATCAACATTGTAAATGGGAAAGAAATTGGAAATTATAATTGAAAGCAAATGTCTTAAAAAAATTTTTACTAATGCACAACGTTCGATTGTGCATATACTATTTATAAAAATGTACAATTTCCATGTCTTATGACTACCACTCTTTTTAAAATTGTATAGAATAACCATTTTTATATATATATATGAATACTCTGACGATACTTAGCAGGAATATTCTTTTAAATCCACTCTTCCATGATATATTACAGCACGGGTTCGATGATGAATATTTTTGCGGGGAAGGCGAATAGTATTATAGCAGAAGTTGCGTTTTCAGCTGATATTTTGATCGGATTGCGAAGATCGTCATTTTTGTTCCAAAAAAGTATTTAATATCAAATGGTAAATGTCTTATTTTTTGTGTGTTAATGAAGACCTTAGTAAACGATTTTATAATTTATTTTAAGTGAGCAGTGTATATAATTAATTTTACAATTGAATATCTTTAATTAATTAATTAATTCTAACGGATTAAATTTCCCAAAGCTGAGTGTTTAGTTTACGCATATCCATTAATTTTCAATGTAATGATTTAAAAAAAATATTGCATGAAAAAACTGCATTCAGTAAATCATAATCCGGCAGATAAAGGGTTAACTAGTATTTAATTCAAAAGAAAATATCTGTGTTAACTATCCAATAAATTACGAAACTCTTCTTCTTTCAAAACTCCTTGAAATTTTAACTTCCCATAAATATTTGTTGTTATCTTTTTGAAAAAATATATGCTTTCGAAATGATGCGTAAGCTTTTAAACAATTTAACAAATATTTACTAAAAGAAAAGCACCAGACATATGTAATGCAACAATGAGTGTTGTGAATAATTTTTACTATCTATACAATGCTTTATGTGCCTAAAATCCAGAAACAGATTAATTGAAAATAAAACAAAATATTTCTTTGTTTCGATTGTGTGCATATGTGATCATGTTTTTATTTCTGTTATTTTATTACATTTCTAAAGCATCCTTCAATGGAATGGATTATGATAAATAAAATACTTGAGCATTATGTAAATAATATAACTTAAGCCTTTTCTCATACGTTTGATACATTTATTCAGTTACTTTCATAAATTTAATGCTGACACTAAATAATATTTATTATCCTCCATTCATCAAGTATAAAAATGCCTTTCATGATGCAACCTTCTTTGAAATATATAAGCCGTTTCGCAAAGAAAATTTTGAATCTTTCGAAAGGGATTTTAGAAAGGCATATTTAAAATATTTCGTCTCACTGAAAGCATCCAGGATTAATTCCGTCTGTTCTACATTCTATGGAAACAATAGACACGCGTGTATCAAAATTTCTCTGAAACTATTTCAAAATAAAATAGTTTAAAAAATGCATGTGTCAGACGTCAGAAGGATCCATATAAATTGAAGAGAAATATTTCACAATAGAACGAATGTCCTGCAGGATACCCTGATCGAAAGTGAAAGTAAGGAATATTCTTTTTCTTGTAGTTTTAAAGTGCATTTTTGAGATGGGGTACGTTATTTGTTTAAAAAGAGCAATTAAGAAATGAAATGAAACCAGAGGATTTTATATCCATTAGACACATTTTTTATTGATATTTTCATTTTTTATAAGTGATCCATAATACGATATATATTGATTTAAAACTTACTTTTATTTGTGCATGCAAGAAATCATTTTGAGTAAATTATAATTTTTTAAATATACTAAATAAACATCATTTACAAAGTCTGAACAATGCATAATTTGGGAGTCATACCTGATGGAAGTATTTAATATTGAAGAAAAGCCATGTCATCGATATCATCATATGATCAAATAAAGTAGTAAATCGGTTTTTATTGTTTAAATACCTATTTCTCCATTAAATATTTTATTGTAATGCTCCCATGTTGTGAAAGATTAAGTAATGCAGGCTTTGATGGTTACAGGAACAAGATATTTTAATGTTCATGAAGTTCCACAACACAAAAAGACACACACACACACAAAATACATAGTGTAGGAATGAGACATAAAAGGAGGGAAAGGCTTTCCCTGACTCCACGTGTATCCATGGCTCGGGGACCATCCGGCGGAACCAGATCTCAGGAAAAACGTTCTCTTTTCCCCCAAGAACAAGTAGCGCCACTTGGCTGTCGTTATTTGTCAAGGGAAGGCAGATTTTAAATGTAACTGTTACATTATGAAGATATATTTTAAGAAAAATCTATAATACAAAGAAACAAACATTTGTTCAAAACCATGATACATTTAATGCGTCGATAACCTCGTCAGAAGTTATTGAAACCAAGTATGTAAATAAGTTGTCATAAAGATTTTTGTAGGACAGTTATATTAAAATGGAATGTCAATATTAAGTTATTTTATTCAGGTTAAATAAGTTATACATGCATTTAAAAAATACGTAAATACAATGGCATTGTGCATTATGAAATTTCCTTTTGTATCTACTACAATGTTTAATTTAAAATTCATTTTAAAAAATACGTACGAGCAAAAGACAATATGCATCAAGAAATGTCCATTTGAATCTACTATAATGTTTAATTTAAAATTCAGTTAAAAATATACGTAAAAGAAAAAAGTAATATGCTTCAAGAAACTTTCTTCTGTGATGCTGAGTTTAATTTTTAAAAAAAAATGCTTTGAGAGGTTAGTGTTCTGGTTTTTGCATAGCCGCTTTATCTGCTTGTTCCAAAATAAAATGTGAATTTTAAAATATCAAATCACCTCTATACCTCAGTGATTGCAACATGCTATTTGATTCCACCACACAAAATGTCCTGATTCAAGTGAATATATACATACATACATATATATATATATATATATATATATATATATATATATATGTATATATATATATGTATATATATATATATATGTATATATATATATATGCATATAAAGAAGATAATATATATATAAAGAAAAAAGCGAATCACTCACTTACTCACCTCGATATGTCCGGAACTGCTAGACTTGAAATTCGATAGAGGGAGTAGAGATCTTCTAAGAAAAGAATTTGCGAAAATTGAACTCCAAGGGGAGTTGTAAAGGGATGTTATAATAAAACATTCCCCTTTTTGAACTATTATACTTACAGATGTGGCACTTGGCAAATATGTCCCTTTCATAGAGTAGATATCCCCTACAAAAGTCGTTTTTCAAAAATAGATCCTACAAGAGAGTGGTTTTTAAACTGTGGCCTGCAGACCCCCAGTTTTCTACAAAGCTAGTCCAGGGGATGGGCAAAGTTAGTTTTAAGATATCTTTTTACAGAATCTGAAAGTATTCGTAGAAGAATTGAATGCCTTTCCCTATCCTAAATCTTAGACTCGATCCCTAAATTTTGTGAAAAAATTGTACTTGCAGGAATATGTCGTTCACGTTTTTTATTGTTTGCAACCACATAGCCATTACTACGAAGTAATATTTCCGAAAAATAGCATAAAATATGGGAAAAGTGTTAAAATATCTGTATAGGTAGCAGAGGGAGTCTTAAACATATCAAGGAACCTTTAATTCACTCAGTCGTGTGTTGAGCGTCAGGGAGGAGTGTTTCCAATTTTGGAGGTTCACCCTGTCAGGCAGATACATAAATAAGGGGCGCAGCGGCGATTGAAAGTTTAAACACCGCTGCTAAAGGGGATTCCGAGGAGTTACAGGGACGTTAGAAATGAAAGAGAACCTCATTTCCTAACTTTAGGCATGTTCCTTTCTTGAAGCAGAGATCCACTACCAAAGAAGTTTTGCTAAAATACAATACAAAAAAGCGTTATAAAAATTCCAGTTTAGAACTATTAAACCTACAGACTAGAAATTTGGTCAGCATATTCATTTCATGAAGTAGAGTTCAACCAAGAATTGATTCTTTGAAAATCGAGCCCAAGGGGGCTGTGAGGGGTTAAAGGGCATTATAAATAAATATTCCCGATTTTAAACTATTAGACTTTCAAACTTAAAATTTGGTAGGCTTCCTTGGTTTGGCTCACTTCGCTTGGTATGCCCTGATTATGTATGAATATATACAGTTTATAAAAATAATTGGAGTGACTCAGTCACCCCGCCGCTACCGTTAGCGGAAGTATCGAGTACTAGACTGCTCCCGGGTTAAGCAGAAAACTGAATATTAAATATAATATATAACACAATTAATACTCAAAAAAGTTGAGAAACAATTTGTATCCTTAATTAAAAGTGCACAATTGCTCCGAGTTTGATTCTGGTTGTTAACTATGATTGAAGTTATGGGTTTTAACTCTGGCAGAGTGAGGTTGCTACAACTTGAGTTGACTTATATATATATATCTCTCTTATATATAAACACCTCATTTTTAAACTTCTTTTCAAAAGTTTCATTGCTGAGAATGGACTAAATCTTTCATTTCGGTACTTAAGGTAAATCAAAATGTACTGTATAATTTTCAATAAATTCTTTTTCTTAATCTTAGAGTAACTTATTTCTTTAAATTAATACAGAATCAAAATTATTTTGAGAATTAACAATTCTTGCTTTTTAGTTTTTGCTAAAGTTATTAAAATAATTGACAAAGATAGATTTCAAAAAGAATCTCAATTCGAATTGTTATGCATTGATACATCTGATATATGAATTTTATGTTGTGCACCAAAAAGAGAAATATATTTTCAAAAGGTTTCTTTAAGGCAGAAGATATTACTTGATTATAATTTAATCTTTTTAAACTAATTTTAGTGTTTCAACAATTAGGCAAACAGTAATATAAAAAGAAATTACAGAAGTGAGCTTCTAAAAAGAGCAAAAATCTAATAAATGATCTGTTTTATAAGGATTTTTAAGATTTTTTCCCCTTTAAATTGTAGAAATAAGGAAGCTATTGAACTTCTGCTTGAAGTGCTTCAGAATAAAATAATATATTAATTTAGCACACGCATCAATATTTAGACATTTCTTCAAGACTTAAGAATTAAATTTTAATTTAAAAACAGTACTTAATAATAGTAGCAAAACTTTTAAGCATTCAATAAAATAAAGTTCAAGCAAATGCTTACGTAATACACTTCTGGCCGCCGTAAATGCAACACCTTGAAGGAAGCACGCAAATAACATGAAATTTACAACATGCATTAGTGGATGTGATATATGCAAATGCTTAGAATTTCAGCGCAGACACACATCACGCATACCTGTGGCGCCGCCTCAAAGCGTTATTTAAGGCTTGGAGATTTCGAAGATCTGAAGTTCGGCAATTGTGTTTTTCTTGTGGGTTTTTTTTCAAAAAACGATCAGAAAACAGCGTTTAGCTTTTGATGAAGTATACAAGTTCTACAGAGGAAGGATAGTGGCCTACCTAGATTGTGGATTATCATTCAGGAAAATCGGTAGTCGCGTGTTGGACTAATCCAAACATCTGTAATGCGGATATGTGACCGTTGGATGCAGGAAGGTACGGCAGACCGACGAGGTCGATCGCTCAGTGCACCACTTCACGTGAGGACAGGCAAATTGTGCGCATGGCAGTGACGGATCGCTCAGTCACATCACGATCCATAGCACAGCACATTGAGTCTGTAACGCACCATTCAGTGTCTGCGCATACCATTTGACGTCATTATACAGAAGTGAAAACTTTTTTTAAAAAAATTGATCAGCCTGATTAAAAAAAATAATTTTTGCAGAGTAAAATAAGGAATTTAATAAAAATTTTCCTTCTCTGTGTTACGACATATGCTTTTTAGCTAAATGTCTGAGGAATATTTCAAAAATTTCACTTCAGTATACACAAGAATATATATAAAATATAAAATAAAAATTTCCAGTTCATGCAAACAGTACATTTATAGAAAAAAAAATTTTTAGAAAAGAAAATTTTTAGAAAACAGTAGCTTTTATATAAAATTTTACCTCATCAAAAAGATCCTGCACTGTAGCCGGTTTTTACCTTATTTTTCTTAATATTATCTTCTTCTTTTTTTCTTTTTCTTCTTTTATGTTTTCTAATTTACTTCGCTCTTCCAGAAAAAACATACACTGCTTTCATTAACCTTTCTCTATCAAGAATTTTTATGGCACTTACCGAATATTCTCCAGGCTCGACTCCCATTTTCTGCAGCATTTTTAATTTGGATACATTACCATCATTAAAAGAACAAACAGCATCATAAACACCAAGTGAAAGTGGTTCAATCTGTACAAATGTTGTTTTAGGAACACGTGACCATATGACATTATGAAAACTTGTCGTAGTCTCTCACTACCCCCATGATTATTAACTCCCCTTTGCATATTATCTAAATTTGGGTATGTTGGATTCATGATTAACGACTACTTAATTAATAAATCAATATTATTTATTGACCTTTCTTAATAGAGAAATACACAAATATTAATCAAACTTTAAGAACAACAAATTACAGTGGAGTGCGAGAAGAACCCGATTATGAACGACGGAATACTAACTGAAACCACGGAGAATAACGTATACAATCAAACTACGCATTTATATCTAATTTATGAAAATAACTGACCTGATACCTTTTTAAGGCAGGTTTCTCTAATACTGGATTGTTCTAAGAAATGGCTTCAATCTTTGATATCTTCAGATCCGTCCCGAACCGAATTAATGAACCTTTTCCAATAGTCTTCCTCCGGCGAATATACTTCCACTAGTTAAACTAATCTCTCAGAATCACCTTCTTAATCAACCTCGTAGTCATCCTCAATCTCTTCATTTCATTTCTTCCTTTTATGTCTTTTTCGAACTCGCTAAACCCGAAATTATCTTGTTTGCATAAGTCACACTTTTGGCTCTCGGCGGAGATTGGTTAAAATAAATAAAATATTTAAATATGTGAGAGAAGGTTAGTGAAACGCGTAAGAACCCGTCACAAACTTTTATTCGGGTTTTGTGTTTTTCCATGCAAACATTTTCTCAACAGATCAGGATGGGAAAGATCTTTAAATATAGGACGCATTGCTTCTACAACAGCGACCGGAAGACTAGTTTTATGCTTGTAAGACTTACCTGATGCTTCAGCCTTTTTATATCCACACCATGAATCTTCACCATCACGACAAAAACCATGTTGAGGATATTCATCTGTTGACAGCTTATGCAGAAAAATGGCTCAGATATCTTGCCGCACGTTCTGAACACTGGTGTAATTTCTCCGAATAGCTGATCCATAGTAAAACTGTAAGTTATCTATTTCATGCACAGTCAAACGATTTTTTCCACTTAAACATTTACTGTCTGACAAGATTTGCCCTTTCAATTGAGATTTTAATCGGCGTAATCTTGTTCCCATGCACTTCATGACATGTCGAATGCACTCCAATTTTTCAATTGCGTATTCATCTCCATAGATGTTTTTCTTTCTAACAGCGTCAAATGCTTTGCCATCTCCATCCCCTAAGTAAGTAATATATCGGGCATTATGCAAAGATAATGACCGTTGAAAAATTTTAGATGCACCTTGAATTTCCATGGCTCCACTAGATCCAACGTAATTCCTTTTACAATCCTTTTGATGAGAAGGTAAGTTTTTACATATGCAATATTTTGAAAGAATATCAACATATGTCACCTTAACTGTATCAATGCTGGTCACAGTAACTGCACCATTCAATGATGAGTAACCGCGCTTCTGCCATGTCCCATCTAAAGCGACTGTAATGTTATTATTTTCACAAATAGCTTCCTTCGCAGCATTTTGAATGGAGTCCTCGTAAACAGGTTTTGCAGCATTTAAGATTCGCTTACCGTAAGGAGAAAACCTTGTAGGTGGTTGAGGAAGATTCATTATGCCGCAAAACATTCTCCCAGCTTCTGCACCTTTTCCAATGGAACGCATAGCATATACAAACCTGGTATTTATTGTAGCGATTTGCGTTCCTTCATGAAAATTTGAAGAAGAGAATTCTACACGATATGGACAAGCGCAACATTTCAGGACAAATGTAATAGCCAGTCCAGACTTAAATTTTAAAACTTGCATGTCTAAGCCACTGTTACACATTTTACAGTGAACTTCATTCTTGAAAACAAATGCCAGAATATTTAAATTCATAATGGCATTAGGAAGAAAAACTTTCATTTAAATTGGGAATTTTCTTTTCTTTTGCACATGTCTCCTTTGAGTCATGTGCATGTCCAACTTGAGGATTCTCTTTAGTATGGTTTAAAGTAATCTTACCTTTATAAAACGTACCTTTACGTTTTTTGAAAACTCTGTTGGATCTTGGCATATTAGATTAAAATTTCAAATTTTTTGATTTTCAGAAATTTGAAATATCGAAATATTCAAAACGCTAAGAAGAAAAACGTGTATTCTCTCCAAAATTGGTAAACAACGCTAACAGTTACGCTTGCAGTGAATCTACATTTAACTGCGTATGAATAAATAAAACAGAGAGTGGCTTTTGAAAAGATTCCCAGGTCAATGTTTACATTTGTATCTGTCAAAGGGGGCGTGGCTCATCAGCTGATTATTTTTTAAAAATAATTTTAACATACTTTTAATTAGTAAAATGGCAAGTATGTTATATCATTGGAAAGGTCCTGATTTGGGGATTTTAGAAATATCAAAAACTCAAAATCGATTTCCCGAAGGTGTTTACCCTATACTCTTTTTAACAATGATTTCAATTGAAAACCACTTTCAGAAGAGATGACTTGGTTTTATGTAAATTAGGGTTTTTTTATTTAAGTGCTAGTCGTGGAGTAGTAGGCAGCATGATGGTTGAAAATTGAGAATGAGATGAAAGTATAGCATTAGAGACCGTTGGTCGTGTTTAATATCGTTAATTCAAGAGGAAGTATTAAACAAGTATTGAAGCAAAAGCGCTCAAGTTAATACGTAAGTGCTCTTATTTATATTATAATTAAATTAATACGTTTTATTTTTTCCTCTGATTTAGTTATTTAAGTGCATTCTCAGTTAAGTTGATAAAGTCTATAAAGTGAAAAAGGCGATAAAATTGTTTAAAATGAGAAATTGCTAAAATTTTTCAAAGCCTGTCACACCCAAGATCGAAGGATTGCGACAATCTAAGTGAAACGACTTTAAATTAAAGAATGAAAACTAGTAACTTATTTTTTCATTTGACTTTTTTTTAAAAAATTATTTTCTGATTAATTAGTTATTTTTTTTTAAACTCATTATAGCTAAAATTTAAAAAAAGTATTTAAGGCAATATTTAAACTCCCTTTACATTTTCATAAATTCCTAAGTACACCTTCTAGTAGTAACTCAAAATTAAATTTTGAAAACATATTTAAAAAAAAAAATTTTTTTACTAAAGAAATCTACTTAAATTTCTAAATCTTATCAAGAAGACTTTCATTTTTGATACCATCTACTCTGAAATAAACTATTTAAAAGACTGTTGGCAAATACCCAGAAATTAATTCGAAAAATAAAACTTTGAGGTTAACATGATGTTACAAAAAATTATTTTATGCAAATGTTTCAAGATATTAAAATTATGCGTAAGTATTTAAAAGTGTTTTTATGATCTTTTAATATAAAAGGAAACACATTTTCTCTTTAAATGAAATTTAAGGAAATGACATGAAAAAGCTTAGAGCAATACATTTTAGCCACGGACTCATACCAAGTTAATTAAGAACCCGATGAAGAACCACCGCAATTCACCGAATTTGTCAGTGTAAAGGTGTTTTGAATTATGCAATATCATATATTCGTAAAATATGTAATTATTTATATCCAAGTAAACAAAACTGCCACTTTGCAAGCATAAAAGTTAGGTTTTCTTTGAAGAGAGATACAATTATTTGCGTACACATATTAAAGAATTTTTTTAACATATTTTCTTATTGAATAATTATAAACTTTGATTTTATTTTTGCTCTCTTATGTATATCTGTACCCTAAATCATGAATTCCATGCGTCTAGTTTTTCAACTAAAAAAAAAAACATAACTTGATAAATGGTAAACATATTTATCAAATAATATACTTTTTAATTTTTTTACGATGATCTATTATTTAGTGTTTGTTATAAAATTATTTTATATTTTTATTTAAAATACACTTTTTCAGAAAGTTCGAGTATTATTGATCTTGAGAAAAATATTTGGTATGGTAAGTAATAATGTTTCTTGTTTGAACCTCGCACATTTTCGGAGATAAATCGGTCACAAGTTTGATATTGCGTTTCTTTTATTGGGTGTGGCACAAGGAAATCTTGAGAAATCTGAATCATTCATCACATTATAAGGTTGAAGGACATATCACACTCTGGAAATAGTTGCTAGATCGTGTACTTCATAACAATGATTGACCTATGATATTTTTCAGTTGCAGTGATTTTTTTATTAGTATAATGCCGGAGAATCGAATTGATCATTATTATTATCAAATTCTTTTTGTATTTAATTTTTTGTGTTAGTGTGTTTCGTTTTGGCAGTATCTAAGATTCAGTTTGTAATACCTGTCGGTTTCTGCTTGACTCTGAAACCCCTTGTCTACCTGTAAACCCGGCTAGGTGTGTGGAAGATACTGAATGATCAACAGACATGATTTCAATCAAATAAATTTATTAATTCCAAATATCAATCAGACACAAAACAAATTTAATTAAAGTAGATGATTAAACAGTAGAGCACAGAGGTGAGATTCTATAACACGGGGATACCACTGCAGACCCTCAACTGAATCTAAGATAGCTTAAATACGCTCAAATATAACTACGTCGCACACTAATAAGCTAACTTCTAATTAATCAAGCTCACGATACCTGTACTTTTTATGCATCGGATCCTACACTGGAATCTTGCAGATGATCTTTATCAGGATTGATCAATGCCGTTGGATTCACTGTTGTACTCCGTATTCCTTGGCAACTTCAAGACCTCTTAATAATTCTACTATCTTTCAGTCTCCAACTAACTAACTAACTAGCTGACTCCTATTTGCCAACTCCAACGTGCCCACTCACAAACTCGCGAAAACAGAATTTATATAATATACTTCATTTACATAATCACGCTTTCTTGGTCGGCGAAAGTTGGTTGAATTAAATTATTTTTCTCCAGAAGCGCCCCCAAGGTGTTAATATATTCGCGGATAGATCAGTCACAACTTTAAATACTTTGACAGTTCTGAGGTTCGTTGATGTTTATTTTTCTCTGAAACTTTTTTTTTCTAATATACGCTTCCGCTTCCTGAATTTTGAAAGATCCGAAATTTTCCAACCTTACATTTTTCATAAAAACATAAAACGAAACTCAATTATATAAAATTTGTTGACGTTAACCCAGTGGATGTTAATAGAATTCATATACCTCTAAAAATTTGGAATTTTTTGGCAAATATTTTCTTTGATAAAAAAAAGACATTTATATTCCAGAATTACCAAATGTAGAGCATTCAAAATCTGTTTTAGTAAACATTTTCATTTACAAATCCGTTTTCACCGCACAACTTCTTGTTAATACTCAGATTTCAAAATTCACAAAAAAAAAACAAAAAAAAAGAATATGATGGAGGCGTTATATAACCATAAGCCCAATACAAATGATAATAACTCAGTTGTAAAAATGGTCCAATAAGTTCTTGGAAAAAAGGGGATGCATCTGTCCCTGCCGCTTGGTGTGTAGCGTGAGTGTTTATTAACGCTGTACTCTAAAGCAAAGCCAGATCTCTTTATGACGGACCTCTTAATGTTGAACCGTGACCAAGTGACCTTACTCTTTAGATGGCGCCTCACTTCCCTAACTACCACACCAAACTAATTGACGAAAGGTTTTATGTGCATCAGCTCCTCTATACAATGAGATTTCAAAGGCATTATAAATCGAAACCGCGATTCGACAATGCCGACCACGAATTCGTGACTAGTATATCACTAAACTACTGCAGCCACCACTTAATGCAACGGTGGTACCTTATATGTAGCGTGTATACATCATATGTAGCACCTGGTTTAATATTCATCACCTTGATTTAAAAATGTTTTTTTTCGATCGTATAACAAGTATTTACATATATAGCTTCTAGCTTCGAATATTTTAGATAAAAATTGTTTTGTTTCCTTATACTTTTAAAAATTCAGTTATGAGAAATATTTATTATATAACATTTGCTAATTTAGTGTATAATTATAACTTAGTATATGGTTATATTATTTATAAACTTTAAGAATAACTCTCTTGATTAAAAATAACTTTTTTATATAAGGCACATCAAAACGTTTTCTTGTAACTTCTTATCGTGACTTAGATCTGTTTCCCATAAATTGTTAAAAAGTTTTATTTTTCATTTTATCCTATGTCGAAAATCTTCTTTCGCATCGATGAAGGTAGTGTAAACGAAAACTCTCATGTATTAAAGACAAATTCTCCTGTCGTTTATTTGCGGAAGGATTTAGAAACATTAAATTTTTATGTTACTCGCAACTTTTGTATAGACACATATATTTGTTACTTCATTATTTGAGTGCCTCTAATCCTGCAAATTAGTTCTTTAAAGATCAAATTGATATTTATTTTTGTGTATTCAATACAGAATGTAGACAACATAATAGTCAGCAGGAAATTAATAACGTAAGCTATATATGTTGTTAATACTATAGAATCAAAACCGATTCTTTTAAAATATTTGGGTTTCTTATTTACAATTAAACATAAATATCTTCCTAATATTTGTCAGCAAATAGAAATTTATAAATATATGGTATATTTATGTAACATATACACTCACTTCCAAAAGTTAAGCATGAAGACGTAAAATGCAAAAAAATCAACAACTACTGCATTGATTGACACAAAATTTAGCAGTAAAGTAGCATATATATTTATACATAAAACAAAATCAATAATTATATACAGAAGTGTAAACAATATTGAATTTTTGTAAGTTATCAGATAATGTCATACTGGAGACTTAAACAGAATTATGTATAAAGTGAGAATAAACAGCATAAAATTAAAAAAGGACATTAAAAGGGTATGTCATCCCCTCTCATCTGTATGCAAGGTTTACACCTTCTGACCATGCTTTCAATTACGTGGTCAACCACCATAGAACTAAGCAATCGCCGTTCTTCTTGTAGAGTAGTTTCCAGCTCAATAAGAGTGGCTGGAGGTGGGAAACGTGAAGATACAGCACGGCCGAGGTCATCCCAAAGATTTTCAATGGGATTAAGGTCGGGCGAATATGTTGGCCAGGCCATACCCACAATCCCTTCACTCTCTTCAGGTAGTCATCGACGATGTCCGCTCTATGGGGATGTGCGTTATCGTCCATTAAAACAAAAGTAGGGCCAACTGCTACAGCGTACAATCTCACAATGGGTTCTAGGACTCCATCTCGATACCGGACAGCCGTCACAGAACCCCGTTTAAAAATGTGCAGGTCGGTGCGTTACCGTAATGAAATCCCTGCCCACACCATAATGCTTCCGCCTCGGAATGCGTGATGTTCGGTGATGTTTTGGCACTGATTGTGTGCTCCTTGTTTACGCCTTATCCTTATACGCTTGTCATCCGGCTCCAGAGCAAATCTTGACTCATCAGTAAACATGACATTGCCCCAGTCAGACACAGACCAATTGCCATACTCCCGAAAGCACTTTAATCGTGCCCCTCTTGATTGGACGTATAGAGGAACACAAACTCGAGGTACCCGGGCATACAGTACTTTTATATGTAATCTTCGGCGTACAGTAGCTGCAGATGTAGTGTTACCAATAGACGCTGTAACCATAGATGTCACACGTGTGGAGGTCGCTCTGCGATTCCGCTTGGCTACAATAGCATTATATCGATCTTCCGCGTGGGTTGTAACCCTTGGGCGACCACCTACGGGCCTTCGGACAACTGTCTGTGTGTTTTGGAATTGTTTCCATAACCGTGAATTACAGAATGATGAACGCCGAAGAAAAGAGCAACATCTGTGATCGACTGTCCTGCTTCAATGCGCCCCACAGCACGCCAGCGCTCAGAATCTTCCATTCATTTTCTGAAAGTCTTAGAAACACGTATGTCTTGAAAACAAATTGTACGAAAGTTTTAAAAACCTTCTATCAGCCCTTGCAATCAACTTCTGTAACCCTTCATAAAGCTGGCTTCTTATAAGACTGCCCTTTTTGCCTATTTCTTGACATGAAAGCATTATTGGCTGTTACCTAACATATTTGCATACTTCCATCTACCTCTGCAGTGAATTGCATCCTCTTCAATTCTGATTGGCTTCCAGAAATTAGCATTTTCAACTCCGTGCTTAACTTTTGGAAGTGAGTATATTTTAGATTTAATTCAACCATATTATATTATTCATAGAATAATTGAGAAAATTTATTCATTATTTAAAAAAAGAAACTAAGAGCAGCTACATTTTTTTAAATTTCCATAATGAAGTGGAAAGTTATGGAAACAAGTCATGAAAAGTATTTAAAATGCTTCTATAAATTAAAAATGGGAAAAGCATTTATTTTACAACTAACACCTTAACAGGTAGTTTTCTTACCACATTTTTTCCAGAAAAGCATAATCTTTTATTGTGCATAACTAAACATCGTACTTAATAAAAGAAAAATTGAAAAAAAAATTAATTTTAAACATTATTTTTATCTCATTTTTTCTTTATTTTTGAAATTTGAAACACATAAATTATATATATATATATATATATTTGTAAAAACATTTTGTATGCTGTGAATAATTTTTCATCCATATTAGAAAAATATTTTGTTAGTACTTTTTCAAATGGTTGAGTGTTTTACGTGTTACTCTGAAAAAGTAATGAAACTAATCAACATAGATTTCTAAATCAGTATCCAAATTTAATTCATCCTTTCATTCAAATGTGTTTTTGTTGTTTGACTTATCCCTAATTTCAAAAGTCGTCGTCCTGAATGCAAGAGCATTGCAAACAGTAAAAAACTAAAAATCTAAATTACTGCCTTCATCAAAAAAAAAAAAAAAAATCCAGCATTCAACTAAAAAAAAATGATTCAAGAAGATCAATTCAGCTTCATAGGCAAACAGCATCACATTTTCGGAAAACTATATATATATAACACTAAATAATATCACCATAAGAATTCAAAACACATGCAAATCAAAGATAGGGGGAAAGTGTCAGTGTCCGTATAGCATACGGGCATATCTGCGGCCATCTTTTAATACCCAGCCATGATGTATGGGCAAACCAGTGAAGGGGATATATAGAAATGACATATGAGAATAGCGACTTTATACTACTAATAATTATTTCTTTTAAAATAAAAATGATTATTTGAAAACACTATGCTTACCTCTTAAAATCAACTTTCAACCATTACCCAGCTTACTCCACGATAGGGTTTAAAGCCCCGAGATCCCGGTGATTTTTTCAAATCCCAAGATTTAATTTTAATCTGAATTATATTTTGAATTTTTTTCAAAGTATTGTGAACCTGGTATTACATTCAGTATATCTTTTTTACTTTTTTGTACTGTATACGTTTAATGTCAGTTTCCTTATGTGTTGAACCTTGAAGGGTTCGAGGTGGGTGTGTACGTTAAACCGTAAAATTTGATATGTGTTTTCTCTTATTTTCTTCCGTAACTTTCTCCCCATCGCGAGTGGAGGCTAAAAACGGATATTTCTCCAATCATCAGGATTTCCGGTGGCAGCTAACTTGGACAGAGGCAATTAGAATTATTGGAAGATATCTAGTAGGTTTTTCAGCCCCGGGATCCAGGCTTTTTTTCAATCCTAAAATCACGGGATTTAATTTTTGTTAAAATTTTCTCAAAAAAATTTTCTAAAAATTTAATTTTAAAAAAAAATATTTTTTGTTTATGAAATTTGTACGTAAAATATTTTGGGCAGTTAAGACAGGTAAAAAAATATATGCACAGCTCTCATTCTGGTATGGGAGAATGTCGCATAGATCTAAGTGGCCCACTGTAATATTTACACAATAATCTAAGCAACATCTCAAGAATAGATTTTGCCACAGTCCCTTCTTCAGTTAAATGCCGTTAATTAATAGCGGACATACTTGGAAGACTTGAGACACTTAAAATCCCATTGCATTACTACTACACGAGAGCTTTTGGCGACAGACAGCGTAGTTTTGTACCATGGTCAAGTGGCGTGGACGAACATGAGCTGGGCTCCCTCTCTCCTAACTACCACACCACATCCAAGGGAGGACTTTGAGCTCTTGAAATATTTAATGTGCATCGCTCCCCTACTCGGTGGGTCTTTAGTGGTACTGGGCTCGAACTCATGGCACACTAATCATGATCCGATACCTTGACCACTTGGCTACCACGGCCATAAACATCAACATGAGAACTTCATTCAGTAGAAGCATGGGAAGTGGGATTATGTCTTAATAGCCAATCCCGTGCTATAGCGGGAAGAACTAATCTTTAATATTTTTTTATCCTCTACTGTCGGCGTGGGGTAAAAAAATCATTTTAAGGCTGGCATCGCAGTCATCGCTTTTTCCTCTACAGTGGCATTTTACGTGTTAAGCGTCGTCGTGCGCTTCCAATTTAGGTACATGTGTCGTCTACAGATTTATCGACTCAATTGTTAAATAAACATAGTCGCATCAATTGTCAAAAGCTGATTCTCTAGTCTTGATTGGGTTGAAATTCAGAAAACGTTTCTTTTAGTATGCGTGCCTGGTCTTAGTAAAGACGGTCACCCCAAAATGGCTTGATGGTCCATCGGTCAATCGCGATCAACTTAATGTTTATCCCTGCTCTACAGTGATGGAAGTACAACAAACGAGAACATTAACACATCGGAACATTGAAGTGTGGTTTCTTATACTCCAACAACCTTTTATTATCAACCTTTCTTCAAGCAATCGATTTCAAATGCAATTTCTAAGAAGATCCCTCTGTACAATGTTTTTAGTATAAGGGCGTTGTAAGTAGCGTTACTCTTTCAGTATATATGGCTTTGTTCTAAAGATTTGAAAGGTATGGGACAGGACAATAATTAAAATAAAAATTAGAATCTAAAACACATAATACATGTAAAAAAATATGTTAGGTTCAGAATCTTTTGAAGTGAAGCAATGGAAGAAAATGCGAAAAACATTGACGTCGCCTTTAAGCAATATGAAAAGGAAACATTTGCAGAAATCGATTCTTTTCCACAATCTTTTCAGTAACTTTAACAAAAATGCCTGAGATCTTATAGCAATAACATCCATTCATTCGTAAAAGACATTCAAATTCTATTGAATTTATTTAAGCTGAAACGTGTGAATCATTTAGAAATAAAATACTTTTAGGAACAGAATGAATAGTTTTGTATTTCAAATGCATCGAAATAAATTGATTCAATATTTGCGTAAAATAAATATAAATAAGAACAATAATTTTTGAGAAATGAAAACTTCAAAATTGTGTACACTGTGAATATATTTTAAAAGGGGGCTTTACCACAATTTATTCTAAAGATAAGAAAATAAAAAGATATGCTTTTAATATATTCAACATATTTTATTGAATTTTGTTGCAATCGAATTTAAATATTTTAAATTATATATGGATTTTGCTGCATTGTGTTTCATCTTATAATGTGCTGTGTAAATATACACAACAGATAACACAATGATAAACATGGTATGTTTTATTCAAATTAATTCCATGCAATAAATTTAAATAAATAATTATAAAAAAATTAAATGGCACAATTAAATTTTAACAATTACCACCAAAAATACCTTAAAGGATTTTTACAATTCAAATCGTTTACATAACATGAATATTTTAAGCTTAAATACGGCTTTTAATCAAAATAAGTAATGAGAAATAAACATTAATTTCTACAATATGACTAATTAAAGAAAAATAAGATAGAATTAAATGATTAAACAAAAACTGAATGCACAATTTAAACGCATTTGTTGGAAATAGTTCAACTCATTTTCACAATGTATTTACGAAATGCATCATATATCTATCTTCTTTACAGAAGAAGCTTTAAAATGTATGGCTAAACTTCATAAAAATTAGTAAATATTAAAATATTACTATTATCTTATTTGTAGCATTGGATGGATCAGGATAATTCGTTTAAAAAATACTTAAAATATCGCTAAAATTGTATATTTTGTATCAATTAGGGAAAATATTTAAATAAAATGATTCGATTTCAATTTGAAAGAATTATAAAACTTTTTAAAACTACCTCTGATGAAAAGACAAATGAACTCTCCAACAAAAGTTGTATTTTTTCAGACAGGTATATTTGTGGATTCTAGAATACAAATAAAAATTCCATGGAATTTAAATGTGTTGTTTTAATATATACATAAACGGTTTTAATTTTTCTTACAGTGCTCAAGTCAAAGGTATATTTGATTTTAATCATTAACAATTTCTCTCACGTAAGTACCTATTAAAGTTATTCAAAATTGACTTTTGCGCCATTAACTTCAAAACTTACTCACTGCCGAAGCTAATGAACTTAACCTTATTTTTGCTATAGAGTTTTATCGGGTAGTTGTACATCATAAGGCTAATAAACTACATATCATACGCAATTATAAGTGAGTAAGCAGATTTTCTTTCTCAAACATATAAAATCTCAACATTGTATCTTCTTACTTAACGTATCTTAACATCCTTCTTACTTAAAGTATCATTGTATCTTCTTCTTATCTTCTTACGCTGAACTTTTAATTAGGGGGGGGGGTATTAAAGTATATTATATATAACACGACTAAAACTTTATTAAAAATTCTAACACTTTCATAAGAATACTGCTGTAACACTGTTGTTTAAGGTATTCGAGTAGGTTGAAAAAGTGCTTTTTAGGTGTTTGATGTTTGGTGTTGTTTGAGTCATTAGGGAAAAAAGAAATATAATTATTGAGAGAGAAGGACTATTACGTACAACTAGAGAGTTTTTAAAGTTATTTTTATGGAGTTTACTTTATCTATGTTATAAAATATTTTTAATTCGTTTTTTGAACAATGAAATTTTTACGATAATTTGTGCATGAAAAAACGTGATATCTCCAAAATAATCGAATCAAATTCAATGAAATTTATAACATATATGTTATGGCCGCTTCAGAGTGTAACAAACCGCAGGTTTTAAGACACCTACATTTAATCACATTTTACAGCCCTTTTTAGCTTAGAACATGCTGTAATTTTGATGAAAAATCATTAACATCAAATGTAAAAGCTAATAAAATATTTATTCCTTAAAATATTTTTTTATTCTTCGGTTTGTGACATTTCAGAGGGATCAAGCAGTATATCAATGAAACTAAAATTGCATTACGTGCAATTTATTTTTATTTATGGCGTTTTTCTTAACTTTAAAAGTTTTGCTAAAATTTCATAAAATTA